>JAPTGZ010000022.1:34068075-34079988 GCA_029814645.1 Fowleria isostigma | reverse complement strand
ATGCAGTGTTACATACAATACATACACTTAACATAAAGTGCATCTCTTAAAGTGCATTAAAACATAAAGTGCATCAACTTTGTCATTTACACTACTGTGAATGATGCAAAGAAATTATTAGTTTTGTCATTGAATATGAATAATACTAAACCCTTTCTTTCACTCAAGGTTAGTGGTTAGGTGAAGATATTCATTACCCAACAAATGTGTTTGCTCTTTTTAAAATCATACTGACAACAGAAACTATCCAAATGACCCAGATCCAAAGTTTACATACCCTAGTTCTTCATCCTCTGTACTGGCCCCGCCCCTTTAACATCAACCACAGCTTTAAGTCTTTTGTGGATGAGGTACTTTATACTTTCTCAGACGATAAATCTGTCCATTCTTCTTGGAAAAGTGCCTTCAGTTTTTTTTAATTTCTGATTTTCTTTCATGAACTGGATATTTGAGATCTCCCCAAAGTGGATCAATGATACTGAGGTCAGAGGTCAGGAGACTTAGATGGACACTCCTTCACCTTCACTGTATTCTGCTGTAGTTAATGACAGGTGGACTTGTCCTTGTGTTTTGGGTCGTTGTCACGTTGGAACATCCAAGACCGTCCCATGTGTATTCTGTCAGGGTATGTAAACTTATGAACACACCTGTATCTTACTTTGACATGGAAACGTTTGACTTTTGTATTCCAGGCTGTTCCACCGACTCCACAAAGCGCCTCAGTGTCTTAATGGGTTCTGATGTGACTCTGAGCTGTCGATCTGACAAACTGCCCAAACCACTGGACCGGAGAACTCTGACCGTTGAGTGGAAAATGGTGGATAAACATTCCACCAAGAAAACCGTGTACACGTTTGTAGATGGGGCGGCGCATGTGACCAGAAGAGGCGCCATTGTGGATGAACGGAATCTGCTGCGAGGCGACGCGTCTCTGCTGCTTCGTAATGTGACTCTAGTGGACGACGGCGAATACACCTGCAGGATCATCACGCCGGTGGTTGACACCTTCTCCACCCCCCTGGAGGTCCTGGGTACCCATCCATTTAATTCTACTCAACATGGTTCCACAGGTCACACACTGATCCACAAACAGGAGGAAATGTCTCCGTTTCATTCAGTAAATGAAATGATTAGTTTTAAAAGATAAAAGGAGAACAGCAAAAAAAAAAAAAAAGATAAATCATTCTTTAACCCCCCTTTTATCCGACCCATAGAGGTCCTTCTTACCAAAAGCACTTAATCTCTGCAGTGCTGTAGTAATGGCAAAAAAGTCAGTTTATTTTTTTCTTTTTTAACATTTTTTTTGATCCATAAACAAAAATACCATATACTCAATAACTGTTAAGATTTTTTTCAATTCCTGTTTTTAACTTCAACTCCCATCATGCAGCACGGTACTGTGCTTCCCCTCATCCATTATGGACTCAAGTAGTAAATGCGTTGCTCTTGTTTTTAACTTAAACTCCCATCATGCAGCATGGTACTGTGCTTCTGGTCAACCAAGCCACGTGACTGTGAGGCTGCTGTATTCCAAAATGACTAAAATCTCCCGAATGGTCCCATCAACTTGCCAAGATATTTGATGTGGAAGTGGGACTATTCCTCAACTGTAGACACCAAAGGACCGGTTAAACACATCTACATTTCTCAGAACTGTGCAGATACACACACAGATGCTCTGAGACCTTCCAGTATTATGATGTAGATAAAAAACAAGATTAAACTGATGTAAAACATTAAGATTAAGTTGATATTGTTTCAAGACGAAACTAAACAGTAAAATTAAGTAAAATATCTAAAAACTACGACAATTTCAATTGCTTTGGCTGAAAATGGAAACAAAATAGACACTAAAGACAAAAGACATAATAAATATAATTATCACAAAAGAAAAATATATCACAATAATTATAATACTGTCATTTCAATGAAAAAACCCATGTCTGACTTCCTGGTGTGACATCCTCCGTCCATCGTCCACTTCTCCGTCCATTATTTGACACTGTGTGTTTGACATTCTCCATCTGATGACCTTTGTCCGTCCCCCCCATCCTGTGTCTCATATCTTCTGTTTGTTGTCCAGCTCAGCCTTCGGTCTCACTTCCAGAAGAGGTGGCGGTTCCAGAAGGAGAGGAGAAGATGATACAGTGCGACATCCGAGGTTTCTATCCACAGAAACTGACGGTGACATGGCACGTCCAAAACTCCTCCCACATTGTCCACGCCGGCGTCAACAAGCTCTACAGAGTCTGCACTGAAATGGCTGCACACAACTCCGATGGCACGTACAGTATTCGCAGCGGCATCACCCTGCCCTCGACAGCCATAGAAAACAGAGAGGTTCAACTCATCTGCCAGGTGGAACACCAGACCTACAGCAGGCCTTATACAAGAGCAGTAACTCTGACCGTTCAAGGTGCACTTTTATTATTAGCTCTTTATTTTATCTGAATTTTCTATATCAGAGTCATTGATAACACTGAATATGTTTCCCTGTAGCTCCATCACAGCTTCAGTTCAGCGTCGTCAAACTCGTCGCCATCACTAGTGTCGTCAGTTTGCTGCTTGTCGTGTCAGTCATCGGAGGAACTTTGCTTCTCTACAGATATTTCTGCAGAAAGGCGAAGTGGGACGGTGGGTAACATGATGAAAGTCCAAGCAAATCATTAGCCTCAAGCAGAGTTGATAAGTTATATTATAACTTATAAATAAGTTATATTTTGGCTAAGTGGATTGTTCATATTATCATTATCTGGAAAAAAAACTCTTAGGTCCAAAATGGTTATTTTTCAGGAAACTGGAAATAACTAAGTTTATTCCAAATAACTGGGGTGGTCGTTTAGTGCGAATTGGCAGCCACACTTTCGTCAGCCTGCCCAGGGCAGCTGTGGCTACACACATAGTTTACCACCACCAGTGTCAATGTGTGAGTGAATGAATGATGGATCTATAATGTAAAGCACTTTCAGTGCCTTGAAAAAAAACATAGAAATTTAATCCATTATTATTATTATTATTATTATTATTATTATTATTATTATTAAATTAATGGAATTAAGAGATGTCATCACAAGTCATTTTTAACACTTTTCATTGGTTAAATATTTCTAAAATCATCAGGCTAATGTGAAGACTGACCAATAGAAGTGTTTTATGACAAGCAAAACCAAAAAAAAAAAAAAAGGACCAAAAATGGACTTATGAAGTTTCCACCCGACAGCGACAATATCAGATCTAAACTACTTTGTGTTTTGCAAACTTGTTCACACATTGACTTTAATCTGTTATTTAATCAGTCATTAGTGTACTTAATTCCCTCCTACCATTTGTGATAAGCTTTTGTACAGGTTTATAATTTCTTATTAGATATTCTTTATCCTAAACCATCCAAAAGCAGCTTTTATGACACTGAAACAGACAACACTTCACAGCAGCACATTTACCTGGAATCATGTCTGATGGGTTAAAGGGTTAACAGGACAGAGAGTTGAATACTTACTTTATTTTTCCTTTGGTTGTGACTCAGACGTGTTTGTCTCTGTCCTCAGTTCCTCCCATCATCTCTGAAATCAGCCAACCCAGCGTCGTACTTGCACAGGTAGAAAACGAGTTGAAATGCAGCATCAGGGGGGCGGGGCATGCGGACCTGACAGTCAGGTGGTACAAACTGGGACATGGCAACGACCCCGAGGCCCTGACTGAAGACGCCACCCTGTTGGACAGAACGGACGTGAGTGAACAAGCGCGACTGGAGTCCGACGGTAGACGCCACACGTCCATCCTGAGCGTGTGTTTGACCATCACTGAGGACAGAACCAGGTACCGCTGTGAGGTCCAATGGAGACAACAAACCATCATCAGAGAGACCACGGTCCGAGTCAACGGTGAGTCAACGGATACCAATCATGAACATCTATAAACTGATGTGACATCTATTTAACACCACGTCAACACCGTTACAGGGCCAATATTAGGTTCATTCAATGCTCACATTGGAGTTGACCCATTTTTAATTCATTTCATTCTTTAACTTGGTTATTTTGGCTCATCTCATTTTTTTTGTTGATTATTTTGTTAGTTTTGTTCATTATGTTGATAATTTTGGTCACTTTCATGTTGTTGTACAGTGCTATTTTCATCATTTTACTTTTGTTGATTATATTAGTTCATTTTCACATGGTTTTATTACATTTGTTGATTTTATATCTTTTGTTGTTATTTTAGTCCAATTTTGCATAGTTTTTTTTTTTTTTAACTTTTGTTGATTATTGTATTTCTTTTTTAGTTATTTTGTTCATTTCATTATTTATCTTCCTCACATTTTTCCTCAGTTTTTGATTGCATTGTTCAATTCTATTAATTTTCTTATTCTTTCTATTTTGGGCAGAAAAGGAAACCTTTGTCGTAACTATTGTAAAAGTGTCTTATTTGTAGTGTAAAAAACACATCTTTGTGAAGTGTCTGTATCGGAGAAGGCTAGCATTACATTCATATTTTTATGTTGTATATATTAGTATGTTTTTTTTTTAAGTGTAACATATACGTTCTTTAAATGTGTTTAAACAATGCGACGGCGGCGCTGTGGTCCAGAAGCGCCATCTTTCCTCCAGATCTCCAGCCTCCCTCAGATCCCCAAGGTGGAGCGTCTGCTGGTTCTGTGCTGTCGGGTGGAAAAGTTTTATCCACAGGACATTCATCTGGAGTGGTCGAGGAACGACGGTGAGAAGGTCCACAAGGTCACTCACTTCGGGCCGTTCTCTGACCACAGCCGCCGCTACAGTGTGTGGAGTAAAATCCAGTTAACCATGGCCCGGGAAGACGAGAGGGCGGTCTACACCTGCCGGGTTTACCACCCCAGTTACCCCAGTCCGGGATTCAAGGACGTTCACTACCACATCAACACTCAAGGTGACACAGGCTTTAAATCCATTTGGATGTCTGTGGAGACCAAGAACCAGGCCCAGACTCTGAAATAATCACTAATAATCACCTCTGTTGATCAAAATTAGGGCTGCACGATATTTGGAAAAAACTGACAATGCAATTTTTTTTTAAAGCTGCAATATATATTGAGATATGAAAAAAATACTCAGGAGGATATACTATCTGTGTGGTGCCAACGTAAATGGTCAAACAGATTAGTTGTGTTACCTCTTGTGTGTCAACAGGTGTAAGACACTGTCCACACAGAACACGCGTTTAGTTTCATCCTTCTTGTAGCGGAAATAATTCCAGATAATTGATAGTGCTTTTGTTTTTGGCACCAAGTCTTTGTTTTCAATGATTTTCTCTTGTTTGTTGCTCATTTATTTTCAGTGTTGTTACCAGTGACTCACTCCATGTGTAGGGGTGTGGTCTGCTTTGGCAAACTGATTAAGAATGACTGTGATTGGTGGATCACAACAACTACCCAATAGATGTCCTTTAGACCTGGAGGATTCACAGCATTTGTGAAAATAAACCTTGCTGTACAAGAGCTCTGGAATCAACTGAAAACTATCCAAAACCATTTTTTTATATAGTTTGAAAAACCTGATTCTGCAGAAATCATTGTGATAGGTAAGATTTCAGGTTCTAATTAAAAAGACAGAAACATAAGTAAAAAGAAAAACACTATCTTTCATAGGATAGTTTTAAAAGTATTGTTTAAATAATCAGAGCTAACTGTAACATGAACAGTGGGTCTTCATTCAAGGCCATAAACTGTGTCTGTTTTCTGATCTGCACCATCTCCGTCCACAGGAACGCCTCCTGACGTTATGTTCATCAACTGTGAGCCTCCAGAGCCTCAGCTGAATGAGGAGTGTACACTTCATCTGTGCATCAAAGACTTCTGTCCTGAAACAGTAACTATAACGTGGACTAAAGACGGTGAACTGGTTCAGTCCGGGGTCTTCAACACCCCCCCGAGCCTCAACACCAAGGGCCTCTACTCCATGTTCAGCTTCCTCAAACTCAGCCCCAACGAGGACGGATCCACGTTCAGGTGTCGAGTCGAGCACAGTGCTCAGAAGGAGCCGGAGGTGAGGGAGTTCACACTGACACCGCTGGTCCGGACCCAGAGCCAGTGTTCCAGATGATCCAGACTCAGACCAAGTGTTCCAGATGATCCGGACCCAGAGTTTCGGATGATCCGGACCCAGAGTTCCAGATGATCCGGACCCAGTGTTCCACATGATCCGAACCCACTGTTCCAGATGATCCGGACCCACTGTTCCAGATGATCCGGACCCAGAGTTCCAGATGATCCGGACCCACTGTTCCAGATGATCTGGACCCAGTGTTCCAGATGATCCGGACCCAGAGTTTCGGATGATCCGGACCCAGAGTTTCAGATGATCCGGACCCAGTGTTCCAGATGATCCGGACCCAGTGTTCCAAATGATCCGAACCCAGTGTTCCAGATGATCCGGACCCAGTGTTCCAGATGATCCGGACCCAGTGTTCCAAATGATCCGGACCCAGAGTTCCAGATGATCTGGACCCAGTGTTCCAGATGATCCAGACTCAGACCCAGTGTTCCAGATGATCCTTACCCATACTCAGACCCAGTGTTCCAGATGATCCGGATCCAGTTTGTTCCAGATGGACTCAACTCTAATACTGAAATCTATATGGGACTGCATGGATTTAACAGTATTTTTTAATGGATTTTTGTTTTCTTTTTGACGATTTTGAATACTTTGGTTTGCATGGTAGTGTCACATTTCCTACAGTTTACCAGGAAAAAACAACATAATTTTGTAGTAATTAATATCACTTCAAAGACTTTCTATGATCAACTTAAACTAAAACCAAATAAGATTAGTAGATAAATGAATAAATACACAATATGAACCTAGGGCTGTTTGATCCCATGATTCATTGTAATCCATCATTATAGTTCAGTATAGATAGGTACACCCCCTTTGAAAAGTAAGATTTTAGTCAATATCTCATTGAACATAAGCACAGTTTAAAAACATATGAACAAAAGTGTGTTTTATAGAACATTTTCTGTACCAAGAACATGATATCTTGTATAGTGTCATAAAAAAATGTTGATTCTCAAAGAAAACTAAAAGTTCTGATAAATCTGTTGGGGTGGACTTATTTATGCTATAGGTTTCTGAGGGATTGTACAAATAATGCCATTAAATAAATACCTAACAGCAGTATTTTTTTCTATTCATTTAACAGCAGATTTTCAGTAGGTGAAGTAGGAGGGTCACGTTTCTAATTTAACGCATAAATTCGATCACACATTTTGACATTTCAGATAACCTTCAAACTTTGAATTTCACAGCCCTACTCCTGCCATAGTTTATTTAATTAAGACTTAACAGGTGACATTCAGTGATTATTATAAGACTAACCCACAAAGCTTTGACCATGTGTACACTTGTGTAGTTCGGTGGAGTCGATAAAAACCTGGTCGAAACTCGCACTAAGCACTGCTGCATCAACAAGAAAGAAGCAGCTGATCTTCAAAAACAGGACGTACAGGCAAAACCATCAAATAGTTAATAGTAATAATAATAATAATAATTTCATTTATAAAGCGCTTTCAATCAAAGTGCTGTACAGGTAGTTAAATCAGATGTTTAGACAAAGTACATATTGACATTAAGTTCCATATGTGGCAGTAAACAAGTGGGTCTTTAGCGTTGCTTTAAACAACAGTTACAACAAAGTTTATCTGAAACCCCAGCAACCTTAACAAAAATAAATAAATTTTAAAAAATCACACCTTCATCACAGGAACATCCATCTGGTAACACCAATAATCTCAAACTTGACAAAACAACCACAAACAAAGAACAATAAATGTAACTCACCAGTCATTTGCAAATGAGATTCACTTGTTTCGTCTTTTCTGCTGAACCTTTCATCGTTCTCCTTCAGTTCCAAATGAATGAGGCGTGTTCTTTAGGAGATGCCGGAGTCTGTATGTTTTTATTACATAGTTCTGTTTCATTTTATGATCCTTCAGCTGATGTTTGATGATGCCTTGGTTAAAAGGTAAACACAGCTAGCAAAAATTAGCTCTTTTCAAGGTTAAAACCGTGAGTGAAATTCGGGACAAAACCTCTACTTGTCTTGGTAAAATTCGGCTCAGTTGTATGTGTTCACGGCTTGTCTCTTTTGTTGCCAAAAATGACATTAAATCGACAAAATTAATTTGAGATACGTTTGTAATGAACGCGGCCGCCATCTTTTTTTCTCCATCAGTCCGCCAAAAGTTGAACCTCCAATCAGATGACACCACCAGCCACTAGGGGCGGGCTATCACTACACATCAGCATCTGATTGGCTGGTTATTTGGTCACTCAAAATCTGTGAGGCTTTCAATGACATTCACTAAATGGAAGTAGCTGTTACGAAGCTCTTGCAATCAATCAGAAGAAAATCTGTTTTGGTCCTGTTCTTTCTCAAGTTTTCTGATAAGACATCTATGTTTTTTGTTTTGTCAAAATACTTATTTTAATTTCTCACTAATGCAAAAAATATTGTTCGGTTTTCTTATAGCCTGCTGACAAATCAGACCAATATTACATAACCAATCTAATTCTATTATCAGCTAAATGTCATATTCACAAATCCAAATTCTCCAACCAATAACCTTCCTGATTATCTACACAGGCCATGCTGTGATAATGGCATTTTAATGTTCAAAGGGTACCTTGGACTGTTCTTCCTGTTTGCTGTCCAATATATTTCAATCATTAAATATTCTGAAAATAAAAAAGTCACTAAAATCACTCGTGTATTTTAAAAACATTTGTGTAAATTAATGGATCTTTCCTGCATGTAGTCTTTGTCTCTTGGCAATATTATGTTCAGATTATGTTCATAGTGTTATGTCATCATTGTACTGTATTTTTTATATTTACTCTATATTTTGCAAAACAGGCCATGAGAAAAAACCTGTTATGACACAATAACAGAAGTTTGGTGTATATTACATCTATAAAACTGATTAAGCTACTTAATTAAGACATAGTACAGTTAGTATGAGAAACAAATTAAAAATAAAACTTTGATAGGACCAGATTTCCCATTTTGATTACACATATATTAAGAATTAATTCAATAATCTGATGAACTCAGTGATGAAACTGGAAAGTGCTTTTATTTGTGTTCACAGTTTTGCATGTTGCATCTCTGTTGTGATAACAAAGAAAGCCAAGCTAACATACAAAAACAAAACTCTAAAATACTTCAACTACAGTCAGTGGCACAGAAGGCATTTGGTCAACATTTGATTCATTAACCTTTACAATTCAAATATCATTTATTTTAAAAACACATCTTCATTTGATTTTAAAAATACATTCTTAAAAAGTGTAATCCTGATAAATATTCAGTCTATTCCATACTATTTGGAATCATACAGATGTCTCACAGAACAGTTAAAATAAACACTGAAAACAGCTTTTGCATGATTGTATCTTAAAATATTACATTCAAAGACACATTTACATTCAGTAATCTCAGTTAAATATATTTGGCAGATGAAGAATTTCACATTTTACTCATACACTCTTAGTATTTACATAATTTAACATTTTACACACACACATAAGGCATCGGACACCATAGCAGCAAACTACATCTGCTCAAAACTGGAGGAAAACAAGACTGTAAGCAGCGAAAGGAACGGAGATGGAATGTTCTGATTAAACTGGAATGACGAGAAAACCCATAATGTATCTCAAAACATGCGTGTGATTCACTACGTTAAAAACCTGCTCCTGAAGTAGCCGTTATGGCACCTCTTCAGCCCAAACAGTGGAACCAAAGTCCAGGTAAAAGGTCTCCAAGGTGAGTGTATTTGACAGAAGGAGGCAGTATGGCAGAGGAGGGTGTGTGTGATCAGCTGAAGTCTCGGTTGGTGAGGATCATGGGGGCCACCAGGGTCCAGATGTACAGGCCCAAACACATCCAGCTGGATGTGATCTTCACCCACACCGCCGGCCATTTACTGGACACGGTGTAGTCGGCTTCAGGGCTGGAGACAGAAGAACAACCACACTTCATATCTGTCATTTGACCCGAACGTAAAAGATGATCAACATAAACCAGAGGTGTGGAGCGGAGTCGACTGTTGAATGAAACACCACGTAGTTTAATCGGTGTGACTAGAGATGTGTATCAGCAAGAATCTGGCGATATAATACTACAAATCATAATACTGGGATCATGATACGATATATCATGATACTGTTAACAAGATGATATTTTTTTGCTTGCTTTGTTTCTTTTTAAAAGTTAATTTCCTGGTCAAATTGGATTCCTCCATTTATCTGCACAGATACCAGACATGTGTGTATTTAATCAGAACAGCACTCAATGTATATAACAAAGCTTTATCTGTAAAAAAAAGATTCGGATAAAATTTGATCATCGGGTGTTACACCTACAAAGAACAAACACAAAATAAATAAATTTTAAAAATACGGTTTTGCAGACATTACAGTTTAAGATCCTGCTCAAATGTCCATATTATATTAACTGTAAAAGAATGAATAGTGAACAGTGTTAACAATGTAAAAACCTACAATATCACAACACTGTGGTTGGAGTATTCATTCATTCAATACTACAGCTGAAGTACTATGGTTGGAGATTGGAGTACTCATTCATTCAATACTACAGTTGGAGCTCATTCATTCAATATTACGGTTGAAGTACTCATACATTCACTACTACGGTTGAAGTACTCATTCATTCAATACTATGATTGGAGTACTCATTCATTCAATATTACGATCAATATTACGATTAAGTACTCATTCATTCAATACTATAGTTGAGTACTCATTCATTCAATACTACGGTTGGAGTACTCATTCATTCAATTATTGATACTATTTCTCAGTCCCTCGATTTCTTCTTTCAGCAGATCTCAAGTAGGATCAGGGTAAATGGCACTTATATTGCATTTTTCCACTCATTAATGGTGCTCAAGGTGCTGTACATTACAAGCCTTATATTCATCCATTCAAACACATACACCAGTGGGCAGCTGCCACTATGCAAGGCACTACCTCTACCAGGCTTCACTGGGGGGGCAATTTAGGGTTCAGTGTCTTGCCCAAGGACACTTCGACATGTGGATAGTTGGAGGTGGGATTTGAACCGCCAACCCTTCAATCATTGGACAACCCGCATGTTCCCAACTGTGCCACAGCCACTCTAGGGGTGTAAGGAAATATTGCAATATTTTTGGAATCGATATTTTTTTTACACCCCTAGTTGTGACTGTTCTAGATTAGTGAAACAACCTTGAATGTTTATGTTCTGAGCATGAAGAGACAGAAATAACACCATTTTCATCTTGTTGAATAAAAACTAACTCATGAAATCACAAATGATGTCTTTTTTCATATTTTCCATCTGATTTTCATTTCTACGTCTGCATCTATTGTCACTGTTCAGTCTGGTTCATCCTGTTGCATCTTTATGTCAAGACATTGACTCGTTTTCCACATTTACCCTGGACTTTGAAAAACTTAGTTTTCCATCAAAATGACCCTGTAAAGTTTCTTCTCAGCACCACCTACTGGACTGGAGGTGTAGTGCAGGTTCTTTTACCACTCCCCCATACGTCATCAGACTGATTTGAAAACATTTTCCTGAAATTCCTGGAAATAAAAGTTCCTTTCATTTAGCAGAACCAAATTTCATAACAGATCTTGTTCTGATCAGCAAATCTGTCATTGCCTTCTTGTGTTCAGGTGAGCACATTATGCACACTTTGTACTCCATGTTCTAGAAGGTCATATTATTACATATACATTATACATGTATACATACGCTGAACAAAAATATAAACGCAACACTTTTGTTTTTGCTCATTTTTTATGAGATGAACTCAAAGATCTAAAACATTTTCTACATACACAAAATAACCATTCCTCTCAAATATTG
>JAPTGZ010000022.1:34021349-34031403 GCA_029814645.1 Fowleria isostigma | reverse complement strand
CCCCCCCCCCCCCCCCCCCCCCCCCCCCCCCCCCCCCCAAAAAAAAAAACTTGATTGTATTGTTTTTTCAAAGGAATAACAGTCAAGAAAAAAAATCTTGACTAAGGTTCTCATAATTCATGCATGAAAGGTTAATATTTGTTTCCATTTTCCATACTTTTCCAGGCCTGAAAATTTACAAAATCAAATTCCATACTTTCCATCCTTGTGTAGGAGTTTGTAAAATGTGACAAAAAGGAAGAATTTATTGTTTACATTGTGTTAAATGAAATATAAAATAAACAAAATCAGAGGCCGCGTTCTTACAAATTCTACAAAAATCACACCCAAGTGTCTGGATCCTCAGTGAAAGTGAAGAAAATCCATCTATTTAAAAAATCAAGAATGAAACCCCAGGATGTTCCCGAACCCAGAGTCCAGGTGTGTACCTGATAGTCCACCAGCAGCTCGGGGCCTTTAAAGTAGCGCGACGCCACCCTGACGTTGTACTCCTGCCCCGGGTGGTAGAACTCGGCCAGACCCCAGTCGATAAGGCGTAACTGCAGACGCATAAACCACAACATGGTCAGCCTCTGGACGCCACGTCACATGACTGAATGAACAGTTACACACCACACCACACCACAACTCACACGCACGCACGCACGCACACGCACACTCACACACACACGCACACACACACAGAGGATGAAACCGCCCTTAATATTCACTTTGACCCTCTGGTGTCTGACCCATGGAGGTCCTTCTAAACACCTACAACGCATATTGTGCACAGTGTCATAGCAATGGCAAAAGGTTTTATATAGTTTTAAGAAAATACATCAACTTGAGTCATAAACAAAAATACCAAATACTCAATAACTGTCAAATTTTAACCCTTTAAATGCCATATTTTTTAATGTAAACAAACCATATTTTTTATGCCAAAAAGACCAAAAACTTTGGTTGTAATTGGATTGGTTATTTTCTATTTTTTCATCTTGTCATCTGTCAATGTCATCACCATTACTGGTTGATACACATTCATATTTTTTGTACCAAGTCAAATGTTAGATGCTACAATGTGTATTTTATACTCACTTAGTAGAAGGGTGTTAGTGTAGAAATTTAGCAATGTTTAAAATGGGATGATTTTAGTGGATGGATCAGAATTTCAAAAATCATCCAAAAATGAACAACTTTTGAACTCTGACCAAAAACAAATTTAGAAAAATAATGACCTTTAATAACATGAAGTACAAAGTGTGCATAACATGCTCAGCCAGATACCAGAGAGTTAAAAATGGATGGACGACAGCATGAATTTGGATCTCCCTTTGTAGATTTTCAGAATCTTCAGTTAATTGTTTAACACATGGATGGAAACCTCCTTAGGTGTTTTGGGGGGGCATTTGTGCGTCCGTTCACTCACCTTGCGGTGTTCGTGATCGATCATGACATTATGTGGCTTCACGTCTCTATGCATGATCCCCATGCTGTGGCAGTAGTCCAAGGCCTGCAGATGAACGCATCAGGTCACAACAGATCAGAAAAACAATACGCTAATATGTGGATGAAAAAACCCCCAATCAGAACCAATAAATGTGTGTAATGTCCCTTTTCCATTGCATTGTACCGGCTCGACTCCGATTGGAACAGCCCCGTTGCTTTACCACTTCACATCACCTCAGTGTGACTGAGATGGGCGTGGTCAGCAGAGTCAAAACGTGACACATAAGTTTGGGTATTAGTAAACAGTAACAGTGATGAGTGATATGAAGGCTCTGCTGTACTTGCTGCTCAGTCTGTGGGTTTTTGTTACAGAAAAGCTGAAACGAGAAAGAAACAGACACAAGTGGAGACACCAAAAACCTGAAAAGAAGCGTTATGAAAGACATCTGGAAGTACGAAGCTCAACACCAGCGGATAGGAGCTGCCAAGAGACGAGGTCTGATGGTAGATAATGCCTCATATAAAACAGATATGTGATTGAACGGTGGGTCTATGTGGGCGGAGCCTCCAGTAAAATGATGGAAATGACAGAGGCTGAAGATCTGCTCTGATATCAGTCCTGTCGGTACATGTGACGACCCTCCCTCTGACCAATCAATGACGGGCAGTGACATTTTAGAACCAACTCTCCCTGGAAAGAACCACTCCAGAGGTGGAACAAATGAAAAGTATAGTTACCAGGTGCAAACCCCAGTGGAAAAGCAGCAAAAGCAAGTGGAGCCGAGCCGGAAAGCAGTGGAAAGGGGCATAGTTTATGTAAAAAACGCTGAATGTGACCTCTGAACCAGTATTTTTTTTTTTTTTCTTTTCACGAAGCAGCTGGACTTACTTTGAGAATTTCATACATGTAGAATCGGATGTCGTAGTCTGTCAGGGTCTGGTACAGTTGCTGTGGATGAAGACAAGTTATTAATGTGGACGTCAGTGGAAAACTGGAGTCAAGTCCCAGTAACATGTGGAATGTACCAGTGATTGAGGATAGAACCAGAACATGGTGAACCTTCTGGCACCGAAGACATAGCACTGGACTTTAATTTCCCTCCATCACATACACACACGTGTACGGAAAACACCGCGTATGCCAAGAAAGGAGGTTTACAACACAGCTGGGCCATAAAACAGACACCAGATCATCAACTTGTTCTATGGTGTTTGTCTCCAACTTAATATTAAATCAAAATAAAATGTATAGGATAAACTCTCAATCCCAAATAAAAACAACAGAGGCTTTTGTCCTTGACACATTTTCAAGGCGTTATTGAAAAAAAGTCTGGTTTCTTCAACTTTCATTCGGGACTAAAAATGTGCCTTTAAATTATAAAGAAAAAAGGATTAGTAAAGACAAAGGTTATTGGTGTTATGGCCCAGCTCTGGTTCACAGAATCCACGTCAAACACAAACAGGAGCCTACCTTAAAGTCTGTGTTGTTTACGTGTTCAAAGACCAAGGCCGGTGTTCGAGACTGAAACAAGAACATTTGTGCATTTAAAACGTCATCATCTCACACAGGAACTGAAGACCTGAGACTAGGTGGAGAACAGGTCATGTATTTGACTCAGCAGCTTCATGAGCTAAAGCATGACTACCCCACCCCCCCAATTCAGACCAGCTCCAAATGTAGTACAATGAGGGACTCATGTAGTGTCACTGTAGTTATCATGCGATGCTATGTTAATAACATTTGATTGACACTGTGAGCAACGTCAGTGCCGGGTCGTCCCATTATTTCATTTATTACTCATGAGCAGATCTCAGATCAGCCGCTTCACTGTCGACCCGGACCAGTCATTACAGCCCAGTCCAAGTCTACAGGTCACCGGACACGTCTGGACTGAAGGAAAGGATCTGACTTCTCAAGAGGGTTGTCCAATAACCAGAGGGTTGGCGGTTTGAATCCCACTTTGCCCCAGTTATTTGCCATTGTGTCCTTGGGCAAGACACTTCAACCACCTTGCCTCCAGTGCTGCTCACACCGATGTATGCATGAACGTGTGTGTGAATGTGTGAGTGAATGAAAAATGGACCCAATGTAGGCGCTGTATGAGGAAATAGACAAGTGCTCGATAAGTCTCATCCATTAATATTCTTATTATTATTAACATCATCATTATTGTCACTCTTATTATTTTTAAAATGATAAATGGTCGGTACTTATATAGCGCTTTTATCCAAAGTGCTTTACAATACTAGCCTCACATTCATCCATTCACGCACACACTCATACACCAGTGGGGGTTGCTGCCATACAAGGTGCTACCAGCCTCACCGGGAGAAATGTAGAGTTCAGTGTCTTGCCCAAGGACAACACTTCGACGTGTGGACAGTTGGAGGCGGGATCTGAACCGCCAACCCTTCAATCATTGGACGACCCGCTCTACCAATTGCACCACAGCCGCCCCATCATCATCATTATAACCATCATCATCATCATTATTATAATTATTTTCAAGGTGCTGTGTGAACATACATCCATGTTGATGACACCACCCACCCCAAATCTGAAGGATATCTGGAAACTTTGGAGTCAGTGTTAAAGAGGATTTAGTTCTTGAAAAGTTCAGTCACACTTAAGTTACAATGATGTGAAAAGAGAAAACCAAAAATGTCCAGACGTTTGCACTGGATGAAATCCATGATGAGGGTGAGCGGCTCATCTACACTCACTAGTAAAACTAGTCTGGGGACTGGATTCAATAGTAAAGGGTTTGACTACAGCAGGACTCTCCCCTGGACTAAAGGAGGAAACACAGCCCATCGCTTCAACAACACAACATCGAGGTTCATCACAGACGCGTTTCTGTTGAGATTTAAAGGTCCAGTCATAGTTTCAGTCCAGCAGTAAATCTAGTGAATGTGAGTCAGATCAGAGGTAAAACCATCAGACCCTTTAAAAGTCTGGCTTTGTATGAAAACTGTGAAAAGCCCTCCTGTCAGATCTGTTTATCATTTCGTTGAGTACTTTTCTAATGAATGTGATCATATTCTTCCCAAATTCTGCAAACACATTTCTTTGAATTTTTTTGTTGAATGGCAAAAAAAAAAAAAAAAAAAAAGCCCAGATGGCATCAAGAACTCCAGGAAAATGCATCACATTTAATGCTTTTAGAGATTTTCTACATTTTTATCTAAATGTAAGACTGTAATTGAGCTTAATCCTCTTCTACAACGCTGCAGACGTAGGTTTGATGCAGATTGCAATGTGACGTCAGAAACAGCTCAACTCACATCGACAAATACAGAAAATACTAACAAGAACGGGGATACACTGATTATTTAATTACTTAAGCCTTATATTTATATGCATTTATGACGTTAAAACTTTGTACCTAATCCGTAAATACACTGTGTATTTATTAATAAAAAATTGAATAATTAACCAAGACTTTACGCCAGGGGTCTCAAACTCATTTTGATTCAGGTTCCACATTTAGCCTAATTTGAGCTCAAGTGGGTCAGATCAGTAGAATAATGACATAACTATAAATAATGACAAATCCAAGTTTTTCTCTTTGTTCCAGTACAAAAAAAATTCTTTAATTATGAAACTAGTTACATTTTACAAAAAAAGATATAAATAACCTGAAAAAAAAAAAAAAATCTTTAGAAAAATTAGTGCAATTTTGACAATATTCTGCCTTATTATTTACACAGATGCATTACATATAATGTTACACAAACGTGTAAATAAGCAGAATATTGTTAAAATTACACATTTCAGGTTGTTCATATTTGTTTTATTTATGCATTTATTTGCATTTTATTGTGAAAGGGTAGTTTGTAAATGTAAATATTTTCGAAGTGACATTAATTTTTTCACATAATTTTTCAAGAACAATTTATTTATATGTTTATCGTGTTATGTTTTTGACTGTAGATCACACTGGTCTGAGTGGACCCTGAACCAACCCAACTGTTAATGTCTTCAGTGTCATGTTGGCATGTTCATTCCACGGGCCGGAATGGGACTTTAATCGGGCTGGATTTGGCCCGCATGTTTGAGACCCTGGTTTACACACTCATCCAATATTATCCTGTTTTTTAAGTTAGTCATAGACTTAAAAACCCAGACCTGGAAATAAAAAGGTTCCTACTCCGTCCCGACTGTGTCAATGACAAGAATCAAAAAAAATAAACCTCATGAAAAAAGACCAACAGATCCTGGATTTTAGGGGGATTTTTGGAGAGAGTCCTAAAACAACCTAGGACTAACGGGACTGCACAGCTTCTTAAAGGCATCTACTTTTGGCAGGCTACGTACTTACTGGAACACATTTACCGAGCCCCAGTGAAATGGATACGGCTGCACAGGCGGGCGGATCGACGCGCTATCGGTACAGCGATGACATTTCAGAACCCCAAAACAAACAAATGAACCATGTGGGAACAGTTGGAATGTTCTCTGCTCTACTGGACGAGGAGATGGATGCATTTATAAAAAAAATAAAAATAAACAATTCACTTACAACGGGATCTTTCACGATGTCAATGAGCGAGATGATGTTGGGACCGCCGCGAAGGTTCTCCAAAATTTTGATCTCTCGCTTGATTTTCTTTTTCTTCACTGGCTGTAAAGAAAGAAGAGACAGAGTTAGAGCTGCACATGATACGGTTTGAACATCTTCATCACAAGGTATGTGTAATAGTCACACCACAGGTCCTGTAATTAGGAGGAAAATTAACTCAACATGTTCTCATCTAATTTAAGGGTAGCCGATACACACTGAGCAGACATCCACCAATCACAATCAAGCAGACCACACCCCTGGCACATGGAGTGAGTCGCTTGTAACAACATTGAAAAATGAGAATAGAACAAGAGACAATCACCAAAAATGATGAAAATCACTGAAAACAAAAAAGAAAAATCCCCAAAAACAAATCACTGAAAACAAAAATGCAAATCCCCAAAAACAAAGACCCCCCCCACAAGAAGAAGAAAATCCCCAAAAACAAAGAAAATCCCCCCCCAAAAAAGAAAATCACTGAAAACAAAGACTCAGTGCCAAAAAATAAAAGCAACATCAGTTTTGTGGAATTATTGCGGCTACAGATGAAACTGAAATGCGTTCTGTGTGGACAGTGTCTTACACCTGTTGAACCAATGGGAGGAAACACAACTAATTTGTTTGACCATTTACGTTGGCGCCACAAAAATATCCGACTGTTTTTTATATGGCAATATATATCACAGGATTGAAGGAAAAAAAAAAAATACAATGTCAGTTTTTTCCCCAAAATGGAGCCGTAGACTGAGTCACTGGATGAAATGGAGTGAGATCAGACCATGGACAAGGCGCTCAGATATTGCCTAAATTTCTCCGTATTTTGTGATAATTTGTCTTTTTTTCAACCAAGTGATGCTAAACAGATTTTCATCGTTGCTGTAACAGTGACAATAAAGATCTATTCTATGATATTTACAATTTCAGACAAAGACGAGACAGGATATAATGTCAAGGACTTCAATATCTGCAGACTGTGACAATGTGGCATCCTCTGTCTGAATACCAGCGTCATGATTTGGGTGTCAGCCTTCACCAAATACAGATCTGATATCGGTGTTCATTATGTCTATGCCCAGACCTGTACACATGCAGGGTTAATTTAAATCTTTGTATAAAACTGATATTTTTAAGTCATTAAACAAACCAGAGTCAGGACCTTAGATCTGGAATGTCAGACTCATTTTATTTCAGGTTCCACATTCAGCTCAATTTAATATGAAGTGGGTCAGATCAGCAAAATAATAATGTAATACCCTACAAATAATCACAACTCCAATTGTTTCTGTTTGTGAGGGAAAAAAGGTAAATTCTAAATATTTACAATTACAAACTATTTAAACCAAAAAGTGAATAACCTGAAAAAATTGACATTACTCAAGAAAAATCAAAGCAATTTTAACAATTTTAAGCCTTGAGTTATCATTTCTACATGCGCATTACAGATCAGATCTACAAAAGGCACAAAACATTTAATAACAGGCAGAATATTGTTAAAATTCCACTTGATTTTCTTAAAAAATGTAAGATTTTTCAGGTTATTTGCATTTTTTTTGTTGGGATAGTTTGAAAATGTAACAAAATAGATATGTATTTACATTCCAAACATGACATTTAAAAGGATTAAAAACATGACAGTTATAGAGTATTTGGTACTTTTATTTATGGCTCAAGTTAATGAAACAAAAAAAATGTAATAATTATAAAAAAGGTTAAAAACTGTATGAAAACCATTTTGACATTAGCACAAAACTGTAGAGATTATGTACATTTGGTGATTGCGAAGGACGTCTGAGCGGACACCGAAGGGATAACGAGCATCATCAAATATCAGTTTGTTTAAACTTCAGAAAGTAAAAGTGCACAGGACAGACTGAACATAAATAGAAAACAGACCACTGGAAGGAAATGTAATGAGATGAAGATGTTAAAAGAAACACCAGTCTAATCTGAAATAGTTTGTAAACGGTGATGAGATAAACGGGCCACTTTGTGCCGCTCAGAGTTCAATGTGACAACGTTGGCGGTGACCTTTGACCCCGTTTGAATCACACAGGGACTGTAAACCACATTGAACGTACCTTCAGTATCTTCACCACCACCTTCTCATTGTTGGTGATGTTGATGGCTTCAAACACTTCGCTGTACTTTCCTCGTCCCAGCTTCCGCACCAACTGGAAGTCATCCTGGTTTCTATTCAGAGACAGAGACCGTCAGACGCCTCGGATTCAGAGGTATGTGGGGGTCGTAGAGAAGGGGTCAGGGTCCACATTCAGCCCAACATGAGCTCAACTGGGTCACACCAGGGGTCTGTTTCACAAACCAGGTTTAGTTAAACTCTGAGTCTGTTAACCCCGAGTTTCCCTCATAGTTTCCCTCATTTCAGGGTAAACACACAGTTTTCACTAAACCTGATTTGTGAAACGAACCCCAGGACACTAACACAGGGATAACCTACAAATAACAGCTACTCATTTATCTGGTTGTTTTAGTGATATTTAAACAATTTTATACCTCAGCTTCTCCTTTACTCATCTTAGAGATCAGAGGTTCCAACCTGTCCCAGGCCAACGCCCCCCAAACAGATTTAGTCTGGTGCCCCCCTTTACAAACCCATCAACAATACAACAAAATATGTCAAGAAACATTGACTTTTAGAGTGTGTGTTCTACTTTTATTCACTATACAATAATAATTACATTTGTTTAGCATGACGCCGGTGATCCACTAGCACGCGTCACGGACTCTGCCCCACACCGCCCCCTATATATTTCTACAGAACGTGTCCTGATGCATCAAGACGTTTCTGCAAAGCATTGTGGGTACATGGAGCATCCAAATCAATGGGTTCGTTGCATCAAAAAATTTAAACAAGCCGAAATTTTTTTTTTAAACTGAAGAGGACGAAGGCCACCAGAAAAAAACAAATTAAAAAAAAAGGTCCAATATATCTTTATTAAACTATTATTCTGAGATTTAAGTTAGAATTCTGAGAAAAAAGTCAAAATTCTGACTTCTTTCTCAGAATAATAAAAATCAAATGTTGGACCTGACAAGAGAAAAGCTATTTAAGTCTACATGTGGCACACTAGGGGGGCCCACGTCATCTCATTTTTCACATTCCAAACCAACTGTCTCTAAAGGCCTCATCCTTTGTCTCCAAAAGCCCAGAAGATAGCTGATGACAGCATCTCACAAAACCCAAAACGGAACCTGGAGTTAGCAACCCCCTTCTGTTAAATGTCAGTTTCCTTTTGTGTATCTATTGCCTCATCTTCACGTACTATTTAAGTGGGCATCGCATGAAGCTCACTTTGACATACATGGTTGTACTTTGAGAAGATGCCTGTATTGTCTCAAGTGACTTTGCAAAATTACAGTCTACCTTGTCTTCCTTAATCAGAGTGCTGTGTGATTTCTTTGACTCAGAGTGCCTTAATTATTAGAAGTTATAACAATTTTGAGTCCACTGAGTGCTACCATAATATACCTCAATTATTTTTCTTCTTCCAGTGGCTCAAATCGTATTCTGTTATTTTTTTTTGATGTTTTTATAATTTTTCCCTCATCTTTCCTTCAACATTCTGAGGCCCCCCTGGCGGCCGCTGCTTTGAAAACCACTGTTATAGACCACAGTGGAGCTACAAAAGCACAACACATTTAGTAACAGGTAGAAAATGGAGCCTGTTTACATGACCAGAAAGATCTGATAACTGAAATAATCACATCTGACACCTTTACGTGCATTTAAATGTGATCACTGGAAAACCCTGGTTTCCACATTTCAGTCCTTTATCGGGTGTCGTTCAGAGGATGTATGCACACAGAGATGGTCAACTCAAACCTATTATTATCATTCACTCACGTTTGAGTATGTCACTTCTGTTTTCTACGATTTGCTTTTTTAAACATGTGCCGATGTAAAAGAACACAATAAATCAGATTAACAGATATATTATTATTATAAAAATTACATATTATGATAACTATTACTGCTGTAACTTTATTCTGACTTTTATCCTGTGATTATTAAAAAATACACATACAAATAATTAGATAGT
>JAPTGZ010000022.1:33982607-33994065 GCA_029814645.1 Fowleria isostigma | reverse complement strand
AATAAAGAGAAAAATATAAAAAAAAAAAAAAGAAAGAAAAAATACTGAAAATGTATTATTTAATCCTATTGGTTGTCCTAGTAACCTATCACAGCATCTGTTACATTTAAAAAAAGTGGAACGTGTTCTAATGGTCGTCAAATCACATCTTTAGTGATAGAACAGAGGTGTCAATACTCGTCATTAAAGATACGAGAGGGGTCGTCAAATGTCGTCTTTATGGGGGAAAAAGTTAAATACATGTTTCTTTGCTTTAAAAATTAAATGTGTGTGTGCAGCTGAGGTGAAATTTTTTATAACAATAAAAAATAGGTTTGTAAAAAAATTCAATTGCATTGTTTTTCCGTGCTTACAGAAGAATAAAAACATTCAAGAAAAAAATATTCTCATAATTCATGCATGAAAGGGATAAAATGAATTTGAAGTCTGTTTAGTGTAAAACTCCGTCCCAGCCTGATTGTTAAACTAGTTTCATTGGATGGTTTGGTGACCAAGGCCGAGTCCCACAGGAATGAGTTAGATTTACTGCTGACGATGCTGTGGTCACATGTGGACTAAAGGGCCTGTGACATCAGACCATGACCCCCCAACTCTGAAAGCACCAGTAAAACGCTGACCCCAACTGACATAGAGTAAAAGAAGGCTCATAATCACTAAGACTCAGGTCTAATGAAGTGGATTTGGACCCACTCATAACGCATCATACGTGACCCTCCAGTTTTGACTCATGTCCGTGTCACTGTGACTTCTCAAATGTGTCCGTATGTCATTTAGTTGATCTATTTTTTGTATTTCCAGAGTATCATCGGTCCAGTTCCATAAAGCCGACCGTCCTTGTCTGAACCGTCACAGCTCCAGCAGCGGCGCCCTCTTTAACCCCTCCCACGCCCACGCCGCCGTCTCCCGGATGACGGCGCCGGTCCTGTCTACCTGCAGCACCCCGTCCAGCCACCGGAGGCCACTGGTGCCCATACAGCAGCAGCACCACCAGGCCTCGGGGTCCGTGGGGATGTTGAGGAGGAGCCGAACGCTGCACCACCGGCCCCCACCTCAGGAGTACCGCCGCAGGGCCAGTCACCCGGCGTCGCCCTCCTACTGCGCCGCCACCCTGCACTACTGCGGAGGAATCGCCCCTCATAACATCCTGCCACCAGGTGTACCGGAGGAGGCGGAGCTGGGGCCGGGGGTCATGCACCTGTCACCGCAGCAACACCCCAATGCTCTGGGCCACATGAGGGCCAGCAGCAGCCACGAACGCTTCTACGACACCTCCAACAGCCAGCACGCCCACCACGACTGGTGGCACTCACAGGAAAGGAACCGGATACCTGAAGCACTGGTGAGCGACCGGGAACGGGAACGGGAACGGGAACGGGAGAGGGACCTGGAACAGCAGAGGATGATCCAGAAGGAGAAGGAGCTGGAGAGGGAGGCCCAGATCCAGGAGGAGATGGAGCGGGAGAGCCGAGCCAGAGAGCAGCAGCGTCTGCAGAGCCACACCCACCCACCGCCGCCACCGCCGCCCACCCTGGGAGACATCAACGACACCTGGCCCAAACCGGCCAGCCGCCAGTCCCAGGGTGGAGGCGGAGGAGGGGGCACCTACAGCACCCTGGAGGGGCACATAGGTACGACCGGGCATTTGGGTAAAACCTCCATATGTGAAGTATCAGACAGATCTGATAGAAGAACAGGAAAAGGAACAGTAGACTCAATTATCCCTTAAACACCCAAACATTAATCCTGAATCATCCAAACATTAACCCTCAAACACCCAAAAATTAACCCTCAAACACCCAAAAATTAACCCTCAAACACCCAAACATTAACCCTCAAACACCCAAACATTAACCCTCAAACACCCAAACATTAACCCTTAAACACCCAAACATTAACCTTTAAAAGCCCAAACATTAACCTTTAAAAGCCCAAACATTAACCCTTAAAGACCCAAACATTAACCCTGAAACACCCAAACATTAACCCTTAAACATCCAAACATTAAACCTGAAACACCCAAACATTAACCCTTCAACACCCAAACTTTAACCCTTAAAGACACAAACATTTACCCTTAAAGGCCCAAAGATCCACTGGAAACCTAAACCATCTACTGATTGAAACTGTTTAATTCCTGTTGATCCACTAATCCTATCAATACATGTCAATAATTGGTGTAAAATACAGTTATTCATCTTTTCATGGTCATCAGATATGACCCATTTGGACATTAAAGCAAGACACATCGGGCAAAAACATAGATTTTTCAAGCAGTGGTCAGTTTTGAGACTTTGTTCTCATTTACTCCTTTAAATGTGTGTTCATTTCAGCTGTTATAAAGAAAACATTGAAAATATACATTAAGATGTTTATTTTATTATTACAGTTTACTTGTTTACGGTAAGTTTCTCCTGAATTTATCAAGAAGTTATCATTCTAACGCGACATGTTGACTTTGGCCTGTTTACTAAAATCTGTCTTCACCAGTATCACCTATATACGCCAAACTGTATACTTATACACCAAACTGTATACTTATACACTAAGCAGGATTCTGAAGAAATTTACATATGGATTTGAAAATAAATAATTCCTAACCTCATAAAAATATGGCACAAATTAGTTTTTTTCTGAGGCTATTGACAGTATGTTTGAATTTCCTGGTAATAAAAGCAAATACCCTCAAATCTATCTGGAATTTTGTTTTCATCTTGTGTTTAAACAAAATAAAAAAACAATTTTGCCTTTATCATATGTTCAGATCTATACTGAGAATATATACAAAATCACATATATTTAATGAGATAATTCATAAATATGCATAATTAAACATACACATTTCAAAAACTTATAAATTTTTTTCATAATTGTGTAAATGATCAGCTGAAGAAGTTCATGGTGATATCTATTATCTAAAAATTTTTACCAAATTCTCTTGGAGTGTCTTGCTTTAAGAGGCTCCGTAGTTACTGTGGAAATGAAAACACCTAGGAAAATACCTGATTTTCACTGAAAAACTACAAATTACAGAAGATAATATTATAATAAATAGTGATAAATCACTTAAGAAAAGTTATATTTAAAAAAAAAAAAAAACCTGGAACAAAAATACTGTTGGGTCTTGATGGGTTATGAATATTGATCACCCTTTTATGTCAGGACTTGGACCAAAACTCTTGATGGTTCTGGTTCTTGCATCACTTCACTGAGCTGTTTGTGTTTCAAACTTCCAGGCACTGGTTCAGCAGTTGGATGGGAGGCAAAGAAAGGACATATGAACACCAGTCCAAGCCCTAACCCTAACCTCAGCTCCAGTATTCAGCCCAAAGTCAACCCCATGTCCAGACCCGCCACCACATCCAGGATCTCCAGGAACCAGCTGCTTAGAGACCGGGCATCTCAGCTGGCGGATGAACGCAGCGGGATGAGCACCGACGAGGAAACCAGCACTGACATGTTGATGGGCCGCTACTGGAGTCGCACCGAGAGGAGGGAGCACTTCCTGTTGGCCCGCGAGCAGAGGCAGCAGCAGCAGATGGCCCGAGGGGCAGCCACGATACGCGAGGCCGTAGCCAGGGGAGCGGCCGCCGCCAGTGCTGCCGTGGGGGGCGGAGCCTCCGTGGGTGACGGCAACGGGTCAGACAGCAGATCGTTTGCCGATGGCCGGTGCAACACAGTGCTAGAGCTGAGCCAGAGGAAGTTGAGCCGCCTGAGGAACCGGAAGCTGCTGGACGACTGGACGACAGTGGAAGAGCTGCTGACCCATGGGACCAGACTGGACAGCCACGAGGACATGCTGCGGCCCAGCTCGCTGCTGACCGTCACCACCGTCTAACCGCACCCACGCCACTGACAAACTTGCACCCGAAGGCAGCGCATCAGGACATCCTGCTGCAGTTTCATCTCTGTGGATCTACTACAGATGCAGGTCTACCTTCAGTTCCAGAGTCACAACAGTGGGTCTGAAACCGGCAACTTCCGTCAGTGTTGATGAGTCCGTTCATCAGACGGTCGATAGATTTGATAAAGTGACAAAAAGCTTTTCTCTCAAGCCCAAGATGTCATCCTCAAATGTGTTTTTTGGTCCAGAACCCAAAGATATGCAGTTTACTGTCACAGAAGATGAAACAACTGTTAGGATGAGGTTTGAGAATCCTTCTAGAATTTCACCGTCTCCATTTCTTTATAAAGTTTCCTCTTTGGTGCAAATGACACTTTAGTTTTTCATAAGATCGACATATGGGTCGGTCTTTGTACTGGACTCACAGAGATGAAACTGGAGGAGACAGGAGGATTTTATAAAGTGTTGTTTTATCCAATGTGTGTGTGACTGGAAACCTCACCATCATCGCTGTACTTCACCTCAACAATAGCTTTATGTGTGTGTGTCACCACTGTACAGCACTGGACTAACTGTGTCGGTGCATGACGAGTGTTCTCATCACGTGTCTCATGCCACATTTTAAGGTACATTTACTTCATCTGATCTTTGAGTAGAGGATAAAACCCTGGGGGGGCAACACCGTCCAGGCTGTGCACTAACGATTGATCACATGACTGCTTTCACATCAGGGCCACAGAACACAGAAACTGTAGCAACGCAGACAAAGAGACCAGGGGCCAGACTACATCCTGGACCCTTCTAGAGATACTCTGTTTACAGTGAAAACACTCATCAATGAGAGGGTTAGGAACTAGACGGAGAAAAACCACACCTGGTTTAGTTGTTTGTGCAACACTCACCAAACTGTTGGCTGGGAACAGGAAACAACGAGCTGTGAGGGACGTCGGAAATAAACTGAACGTTAGAAACCAAGTAGGAAAACCTCCATAGTAGTGGTCTATGTTTGTGTTTCCTCAAAACGCTGCAAATCAGACATAAAATTAGATAACTGAGGCTACATTTACGCATAACCAGTACCGGCAGAACACAGATTTGTCTCTGTGTTTGTGACTGCTGTTTACACGACAACTATGGTCACACCCACTGACGACGGTTTCTAAAAAACTCCGGCCATAGTGGAGATTTTCAGTAACTCTCCATTTTCTTGTTTGTGGAAACGGAGATCTCAGATGGACATCAATGTTTTGACAGAAACACATTAGCATCGCATGTACAACATTGGCGAAGTAAGAGAAATAACGTTTTGTTGTGATTCTTTCCAAGATTTTGATTGGTTAAAGGTACTGGATGGTCTCACTGTACTGCCATTGACGGGCTTGGCATGTTCTTGACAGTGTAGACGTATGAGGTCATGTAAACCCAGATTCAGTCACGTGTGCACAAGGTTTATTTTTTTATAAACATATAGGTGGAAACATCTATTTCCCAAAATCCTCGGCTCCCTGATGTCATTGGCGAGAGGTTAGTTTTACCGTTACACGACTGGTCTGCTTTGACATTTAATGTTAACGTGAGGATTGAACTGTTGAGGGATTTTTATAATATTAAGTTGTTTGTTTTGGGTAGACTGCCTGTTTTGTAATCGATCATCTTCTCCAAAACATACACTGACTTCTATAAGACAATAATTACCAAAAACTTTTTCCTTAAAATAAAAACTGACATTTGTGAGTCCACTCCGATACATTCGTCACCAAAGCCGCCTTTGCCTTTGAGAATAAGTTGACAGTAGCATGAAATGCATCTTGGGATATTTTCCACACAAGTCACCAACCAGTCCATCCTTGTTTTAACGGACGAGACAAGAGCAATATTCGAATTCCATCCAGTCTTGGTTTTTTATGGACCTTGACGTTTCACGAGATTGGAAGAACAGAACAGTCAAAAACGCATATTGAGAAATGCGGTTTGTCTTGTTAACAACAAAGAAAGACAAGGACAGTTTATCTCGAGTCAGTCATAGAAAAAGAAAAATGGAAGATGATGAGTTAAACAGCGGAAAGTTACGCATGTTTTTATCTGCTGAAGTTTTCCAGTTTGATCTGCTGTTTCATACGTTAGTTGATTGACACAACAAAAAACATCAAAGTTGGCATTAGAATCGAACCGCTGGGTTGGATTCTGTAACTCTACATTTATCAAATGGCCTTGTTCAACATCTCTGCATTGGTCCCCACAAACACAAAAAATAATTATTTTTTGACTTTCTTTTTACAGTCCCTACTCCAGTATTTACCCTGTAACTGCGTAGTAAATGATAGTGTAGTTTGTAGTTACCACTCTGTGAACAAGTAAGAAAATACAGTAAAACCACAGATGAAATACTAAAGTCAGGATACATTTGTACCTGGAACCTTAACTAAAGAGTATTCCTTAACCAGAGGGTATGTGATTGTATCAAAGCATAACAATAATTATAACGTCACTCCACTGTATATTATTTACAAGTGGTAATAAGAAATAAAGGACCACACAATTATTTTATGGCGCTGGAAACGGAGCATTTAGCATCTATTTCCATTTCATCCATTAAACCCTTCCTTCACCTCTCCCAAAGCTCACATTCAGTTCCTTAAGACCGATTCCTTAAGTTTTCCTCATTTCCATCTCTTTGTTTCCACAAATGAAAAGAGCAAATAAAAGCAGGTGGGCTTAAACCCACCTAATGGTAGGGTTGAGGAATGACAACTTCTTATTCCTCCAGTTTCAGCGTCACTTTTCTCTCGTCAACATCAGATGTTTTCATTTTCCTAAAAAATCGGCTCCTGTTGAGACATCTTTGGCGTATGTCGGGTGGATTCTATCGCTATTACAGCGTCACAGACATCCAGCTGAAGTAGTCTGTCTACATCTGGGTTGTAACATTAGACTTTGGAGCAGAAACGTTCAGACTCTTTGTCCTTCGTAGCTCGTTGTTTCCTGTTCCTGTTTCTCGGATGTTTACAGATCAACCTGCCAGGAAACAGCTCAAACACGTTCACCGAGACCGACAGAAAACACCTCAAGTCAAATTTATCCAGAGTCCAAATAGACTGATCCCAAATCAGCGTTTATGACATTCCACTGAGAGTTGGTCGAGCTGAGATCTGCTGATCCCAGGTCTGCAGTTCGGGATAATGTGCAATAATACCTCAAGCTAGTTTTATTACGACGATGACGTCAGGTTTCCAACGAATACAGTTTTAAATCCAACTGATGCACAAACAGTGACGAGTCACCACAAGTGCACAGTAATCATAAAAACACCAAGAGCAAAGATTATTATGTACATATTTATTATAGTAACTCTTCACTCTTTTTCCACCAGAGGGACCTGTGAAAACTACTTTTTGCACATCGTTTTTTATATAAACCTTTGAGTAACGGGACGAGGCCAGTGGAACGACTGTAGATAGAATGACAGTGTGTTGATGTTTTCTTTATAAACTATCCTAGTGATTTATGGAGGAAAAAAAATCAGTTTATTGTCATTGTGTTGGACATATTTCAGTATTTTTCTTGTGATGGTTACAAACAAATGTGAACAGTTTTTATGCTCAAAGAAATTTCTTTTAAGCTGGTAATGCTTTGGTTTACCATTCTGAAAGAGTGAACACAAATGTGAATATTATTGTCTGTTGAAATGGCTAAATTGAATTTTACTGTTGTTTTGTGTCATTATGACATGTACATATTGATTTTGTCAGGAGGTATAGGTTCTGTAGACGTGATTCAGAGGTTGTACATACAGCAGAGATTATCATTGTGTAGAACTTTACACTCACAGCACCAGAAGGGTCACCCACACTGACACCAAGCAGAGATCCAACACCTGTGTGTTCATCTAAAACACCACAAATGAGAAATAATCACATCCAATGTCAGCAACTGGACAAGAACTTACAAGACACAAAATACCACAACAGTGTGAATATGGAAACCACTGATCAAGCCTTACAAAAATATGTTATTATTTAGCCACGATGTGTGGTAAGTTTAATATATTCCACTTGATCATCTGAAAATAATCATTTTCATAACTAAATCAGTAATATTAGTGAAACATGTACATTGACAATACAGAGATTTATCCATGTAACTTAATTTCTATATTTATTTTTAATGTTTTTAAATATTTATCTGAATGAAGCAGGTATCTGACAGCAGAAAGATAAACAGTACAACGTAGTGTCTCTATTTATTTTGTTAGTTATTTTTCAATTTTTTAACCAAAATCTATTTGTTATTTTTATGTGTAAACTAAATGAGGTCTTTAGAAATTAGAGAAGTACAAGTAAAACACTATTACCTGAGAGCTACATTCATATAGAACTTATTTGATGAATAAAATTCCTTAATTTCCTCCACGTTAAGATGCTAACTAATGTTAGCTTGCTAAGTAGACCATTGTTAGCAAACATTACTAGTGTTTGTTTATTGTGTTATTCAATACTTTTTCAATCTCAAATGTTATACCTGACCTTAAGTTACCAAAATAATTAGGTAACTAAAAGTTAATAATTATAAAGCATTTTCAACTGATTTAAGGATAAAGTTTAAGTATAATTAATATTCAGTTTTCTGACAGTAGCTCATGCACACCTGCTAGTAAAGAAAATGAGCATCTGTGTTTAAGCTAACATTACTAGTGTTTAACGTTTATGTGACCTGCAGTATTTTCGTAGAATTCTTACTCTTTACAGTTAAAGCCTAAAATAAATAAATATTAAATGTATCCTACAGTAGCTAACTATTGCACCACTATTAGCAAAATGTAACGTTGGTAAAAACACTCAAAGATGGTAAATCAACTCCTTTATTTTATCATTAAGTGGGTGGGGGAGTGGGGGTAGTTGTGAACACTTTGAGGTTTAAACGCTGGTAAACAAACACTGGTTATGTTTGTTTACTGACAGATGTGTTTTCCGGTTTGCTAACAGTCATATCTACGCTAGCTACTAATGTTACTTAGCATCGTATGCTGAGACTTTGCTTATCAAATTACAGTTATAATGTGAATGTAGTTCTCAAATCCATTTTCTAGTTCTCTCTGTTGACTTCTCTGGGATACCTAAGGGTTATTTTTACTGAATCTGGTGTTATCGCGCCAATAAACCAAACCCTTAAGAGTTGTCAAACACTCTACCAGAGGATTAAGCATTTCGTATTGTGGGAGAACATTAACATATACAAGATTTTCACTGGATAAATATAGTACATGTAATTTATTGAGCAAAATAAGCATAAAGCACTTTAAATTAGAAAAGAGGATTCATGATCCAAACCCAGACAGCATCTGTGGATCCATATTTGACTGTTCTGGTTTTGTTAGGGAATCACAATGTACAAACCAATGGAAATAACATCCAATTAACATCCATTTGGCCAAATCTACTGATGCCTGTTGAACCAAAAGCTTCAACAACCAGAGCAGACAGGTCGATGACAGGTTTAGAAGAGGGTTAAGTGTCTTTCCAGCTGCTTCGAGTCGGATTCACATGTTTTACCTCCATTCATGACATGTAAAAAATAAAATCTAAAGCTTTAGGCGTCTGTTACTGAACACCAAATTAACATCTCATGACAACTAATTTGTGTCTATTTTAACTATTACCAATTATGAGATGTATTTGTCTACATTTGGTTGGAATGAGGCGAGCCCTTTCACATTCCCTCCATTTTGGCGGCAGAGCAGATCCATGTGGCTGAGGACGAGGAGGGGAAGATTTGGTGAAAGTGTTCCTTTAAAACCTGTCCTCTCTCTGCTGTGACTCAAACCGGCTGAATAATGGATGACGACCAGAGGTTTTATTTTTTCCTCACCACCCGCCCCCTCCTTCACTCTCTTTGCTTACGTTACACAAGGACACACACAGAGCTGAAAATAGCGCTGCCGTCCTCATGTGATGTGAATTAAAAGCACACGCTGCTGCTGCTGCTGCTGCTGCTGCTGCTGGAGCTGGTCCGACTCCATCTGCCCACCCTCGTCCAAACGCACACAACACTTTTCACTACAGTGAGCTTTTTGGATATGACCATGTACATGTGATTGTAATAAAGAGATTTTAATTAGCTATGACACACTGCGTTGGCGTTTTCATTGGCGTCAAACTCCCCGTGAAACCAGTCACAGAACTGTTTGCTTTTTACACATTTAACTCATCTATAATGGAAATTAGAACCAGAGACATGAAAAGACTAGTACCTAACAATAACTCTGCAAAAGACAGCACAGCACTAATACACAAACAAAATAATCAACAAAACTAACAAAAAGGAACAAAATATTCAACTAAATTGAGAAACATGAATAGTACTATCAATAAAATGACCAAAATTTAACAAAATAATCAATAAACTACTCAAAAACCTAAAAATGTTAACAAAATATTCAACAAAAGTAACAGTTATGCTAAATATTTCATTCATTTATAACAAAAATTAACAAAATATTCAACAAACATTATCCAAATTACCAGTATAATGACCAAAAATTAAGCTAATAATCAAAAAAATTAAGAAAACTGACAAAAATGAACAAAATATTCAACAAAACTAACAAATATGAAGGAAATGTTCCCAAAATAAACAAAAATTAGCAAAAATATTCAACAAAATTGACCCAAGTTATCAATAAAATGACCAAAAATGACCAAAATATTCAACAAAAATAACAAAATGAACTAAATATAAAACAAAAAGTCCCAAATTATCAATAAAAGGACCAAATATGACCAAGTTATTTATCAAAAGTAACAGAAATTAACGAAAAATTCATCAAAACTAACAAAAATGGGCATAATTATAAAAATAACATAACATAAAATAACAGTTACCCAAATGATCAATTAACAAAAATGAACAATATTTTCAACAAAAATGAACAATATATTCAACAAAACTAAGAAACATGAATAAAATATTCAACCAAACTAACAAAAATAAACAAAATTATCAATAAAATAACCAAAAATTAACCAAAAAAATCAATAAAAAAATTCAACCAAACTAACAAAATGTTCAACAAAAAACCCCAAAATATTAAACAAAACTAACAAAAATAGCAAAATATTAAACCAAACTAACAAAAATGAACAGAATTTTCAAAAAAATTAACAAAAGTAAACCAATATAACTAATAAAATATTTAATAAAAGTTACAAAAATGAACATATTCAACAAAAACTGACAAATATGAATGAAAACATGAAATATACTCAAATCAGTTGCAGACTGAGTGTCTGCAGTCAGTCATATAGTTTATCTCTTTCCCCCATAAAGACGACAGGTGACGACCCTCCCCCTTGTACGCTTAATGATGAGTTTTGACACCTCTGTTATTTCATTGACATGATTTGACGACCATTAGAACAGGCTCTGTTTTTTCTTTTTTTCAAATCTAACAAATGCTCTGATAGGTGGAGGTGAACACAACCATACTGATACTATCATGATGAAATAATTATTTTTCTTTACTTCTTTCTTCATTTTTAAATTTTTTTAAATGACTTCTTTAATTTTTTTTTTCATTTTTTTTTATTTTTAATTATTTAATTTAAAATTTATTTCTAAATT
>JAPTGZ010000022.1:33961046-33972077 GCA_029814645.1 Fowleria isostigma | reverse complement strand
TTTTGTGTTTTTTTTATCGTTTTCTGTTTTTTTCATCTTTTATATTTTTTGTAGTTTTTTTTTTATCATTTTCAGTTTGTTTCATCTTTTATATTCTATTTTTAGTGTTTTTTTATCATTTTTAGTTTGTTTCAAATTTTATATTTTTTTGTAGTGTTTTTTTATCATTTTCAGTTTGTTTCATCTTTTATATTTTTCTATTTGTAGTGTTTATCATTTTCAGTTTGTTTCATCTTCTACAGTTTTCAGTTTATGTCTTACGTTAGTTGCCATTTGTTGAGTTCTCAACTTTATATTTTATTGCATTTTTAATATAATTTAATTTAATGCCTCTTACGTCTCCTTGTTGTGTCTTAAACATTTTTTTTTTTGTTGAATCTTTTGTTTTATGTTCCCTCACAAGGCCGTTGTGTCACCGATATCTGAAACACATAATTAAACTGATCTAATCTATGTTATTAAAAGTGGACATGATGGTTTCAAAGAGTAAAAAAATATCCAGTGTTTCTGTTGTGTTGAAAAACCTTTTTTTATTCAATTATTTTATTATTATTTTTTGCTGTCTGTAATCATTACTGTTAGTGTGTGACAGCCGTCTAGTTCCTCTGTTGTGGTGTTATGTTATTTTTGTGTGTGTTATCTGTAATTTTTACTACTATACTGTTATTTTTTTGACCTGTCAGGGGCTGCACATGGACAGTATCCTTCGACTAATTCGGATATATTTACAGTAACATGTACATTCACATGCACTGTCCCTTTAAATAAATGACCGACCCAGAGGACCTCCTCTGTGTGTCAGAGGGTGAATGAACGATGAACGACCTCATTATTTGATAATGAGGTCACATATATAAACCCACTTATATACTTATACACTCCATGTATCAGGGATTTAACATGTGTGTCCATGTGCAGGAGGATTTAAACATGTCCCACAGAGCGCAGCGTCCACATGATACGAGCATCACACACACAAAACCACGCACAAAGCAACAGGAACTTCCAGAAGGTGAACACATGAGTCCGACAACAACAACAACAACCACAACAACAGATGTGACAGTCCAACATTGAATTACAAATACAGATATTCACACAAGGGTCATTTATGGTTTCATTTACCTCTTATATAAGAAGAAGAACATGATCCATGTTAAATAAAATACAAACATACGGTTCAATCAGTGTGAGTTGGAAACGTTTCTTGATAAGGAGTGATTTTGGATTCTTTAAATAATCGTCCTAGTTCAGTTTGTTGTGTTGAGATGCCAAAATGAACAGTTTGATCATCTGAACTGTAGAAAAATACCTGTCAGATAAAACTTAGACCACAGCATAAACAGATTAATAAACCCTCATTATTCCTCTTGTTTAACCACTGGAATCCAAAAACAAACCTGCACAAACGACTGCTTTAAAATCATTATATATTAATAATGTTCTGCTTTTTTTCTACATGAGTCTTTTAAATGATTTTAGAACTCTTCAAAACTCCCAAACGCACAAATATTTTAATTATTTTAACCTTTTAACTGCCAGTTTGAATGTTTTGGTTTTTTTTTTTTTAAATATAACATTAAAAATACATGTTAAGATTTATTAAAACCACTGACCCTAACTGAACCTTTTGTAAAGAACACCCAGAAACAATCACACGTCTTTTTTGGAAATACTCGATTACCTAAAGTTTATAAGATGTCATATCGATTCTGGATCCTTGTATTTGTGTGACCTGTAATAACATTAAATTCAACAAATGTCTAAACCAGGGGTGTCACTTTCATTTTAGTTCAGGGGCCACATTCAGTCCAATTTGATGTCAAATGGCCCGAACCAGTCAAATATTAGCATAATACCCTATAAATGACAACTTTTTGTGTTTGCTTTAGTGCATCAAAACAAATATTAACATTTACAAACTATCCTTTCACAAAAAAAATGTGAATAACCTGAAAACTGAAATTTTGTAGGTAAAATAAGTGCATTTTTAACAATATTACACTTTGACTTATCATTTATACATGTGTATTACACACAGTGTTAGTTACAGGCAGAATATTGTTAAAGTTGCACATAATTTTCCTTTAGACATTTCAGGTTTTTCGCATTTTACTGTTAAAGGATAGTTGGTAAATGTGAATATTTTCATAGTACAATAGTATTTTTTCACATTAGACTAAGAAGAAAATGTGTACTTGTCATTATTTATAGAATACTATGTTATTAATTTAGTTAAGATCACATAGGTCTGTATCTGGATCCTGAGTTGATAATTTTTCATTTCATAAATCCATCCCCGGGTCGCATGTTTGACTCCTCAGGTCTAAACAGAGACATTCTACGTAAGTGACACTCAGCAGCAAACCACAAACATGTACAAAACTGTCCTGAAGGGGGCGCAAACGGCTAACACAGAGAAGCTAATGGCTAACACAGAGAATCTAACGGCAAACACGGAGAAGCTAATGGCTAACACAGAGAAGCTAACGGCTAACACAGAGAATCTAACGGCAAACACGGAGAAGCTAATGGCTAACACAGAGAAGCTAACGGCTAACACGGAGAAGCTATAATGCTAATGTTCGTGAATAACGTTAACTCACCGAATTAAAGTCGCAGGAAATGTCGTAAGACGTCCACGGTTATTAACAAAATGAACAGCTGACTTCTACAAAACACACAACACACACTAATGAGGACATAAACACACGGTTTCCTCCTCACACTGACGCTACAGCTAACGTTAGCTAACTCTGCCACTGACACAGAGTCCGACATCACGACAGGTCAAAGGTCATCAGGTTACAGAAACAGGCTGATGACACGAGATCATTTATCTTTTTTTTTTTTTTAAATTAATAAATTATTATGTTAGGCTTTCCTTAGTACACACGTCTTCACCAAAAATAAGAAAAAAAAATATCATTGTATTGTTTTAATGGAGCTTGTGCTGTCCAGGTACAATAATTATTATATACATTTAATTATAAACACTATGTACATAGAACATTTTACATAAACAATATACACAGAGACACTGGTTGTAAACATTATGTGTACACAATATCCATAATACATGTGTATAGATACGACAATTCACTGTTAAATACAACCCTAGTCCGAAACGAAGTAAGTAAAAGTGATTTCCTCCCACCCCCAGTTTGACTACTTAAACATGTATGGTTGGAATTAAGTCAAAGAAATTATCTGTAAACATGTACTAGTACACCAAAACTAACTTTAACACAACAAACTGAACACAAATATACCCAATAAAGAGAAATTAATACTAATTCAGTACAACAGATTATAGGCATCAAAATTAGTAATTTTTTTTTTAAGTAAATATATCTAATAAATAGTGTCAATAATTTAAGAGGCAGTTTGAGTCGAAGGTCCGTCCTTTCCAGAAATTTTAGATTATAGCCAAAGGTGAGATTTTCTGATCTATAAATGTGTTGGTTGAATGTGTCTTTATTGTGTTTTTAAATTCTATGCTTAAAAATGGTAAATACAACAGTCTATAAAAAAAAAGTGAGACATAATTAAATATGTCAGTTTTCATTCATTAATAATAATAATAATAATAATAATTTAAAATGTGACAAATGAATAAATAAAATAATGTATTGTATTTGTATGTATTTTGTAGTTTCTCCGGGCTCCTCCGTCAGGTTTCTTTTTTGGATATCCTTCTCCTCGGACCTCATCCCTGTCACGTCAGCTCCAGATGGAGTCTCACTGGAGGAAGGCTGCCTGTTAAATAACTGAGGATGAGGATGTACTGATGGTGAGGCCCCGCCCCGCCGCTGAAGCCCCGCCCCCTGTACCTCCGTGGATTCTGTGCTCATCCTCCAGCTGACTCCAAACCTCAGCCTGACCTCCTCTGCACCGCTCCTCAGGTAAGGAGGCTCTGAACCTCATCAGAACCGGGTCTAAACCCAGAGAAAAACTAGACAAAGTTCTGTTACATGTTTTAGAAATAGTTTTACTCATGGTTTGTGTGGATGACATGTGGTCACTGTTTGGTTAAAGTTGTTTTGTGCATCAGTTTGGTTTGACAGTTTTACTGTGGCTTAGATAGATGCTCATCGGTTTTATGTAGAAAAATTGGACATGTTTATGCTTTGTACATAGAATTCACTCATTTGTTCAGTAGTTTTCTCTCCCAGACGAAACAGATAAAACCCTTTGACTCCAGGAAACACCTTAACTTAACTATAAATATCTTCAACGTGGTTTTATGGCTTATAGATTGAATTTTTAGGTTAAAAAATCATGTGTTTTGCAACCTAAGATTATTTAATATTAATATTTCTCCACTTTGGCTACTTGCAGCTCAATTCCTGTTCACTTATGAATGAGTAGAATTCTTAATAACTTGAGTCTATTACACAACATCTTAAATTAACAGTAAATATCACTTAAACGTGGTTTGTGTCTCTTTTTGGTCGGCATTGATCTTTACTTGGACATGTTTGGGCTCCGCCTGTGTCCTTCCTTAGAAGTGTTTATGTAACGGCTTCACTGTAATTCATGTCTGTACAGTGAATTAATCACCTCCTGCTTTTAAAAGTTGTGTTCAATGCAGCTCAAGTGTTATTTTCCCCCTTTTCTGCCTTTAAAGACCTGAGTTTGTGACTTTTTTTAGACATATATAGTATTTACTCATTTTATCATCCTGTGGTAAACGTATTAAAATACCATTAAATATGTTAAAACATCTTCAATGTTTCCTCTTTTAACTTTAGGTTCCATAAAAAGCATTAAATTACCCAAACAAATGTAACCTACTCTAAATGTGATAAACTGACATGAATACATGCAGATGGACTGGTCTGGTTCTCCTTTAGTCCACACATGTACAATATGGATCTGGTGAATTCATAGTAATCCAGTGGTTGGAACGGTTTGGAACAGTTTGGAATAGTTTGGGCTGTTGATGATGTTCCTCTAATGTTCACTGAGGCGTGTGTCTGATGAATGGAGGCGTCGTGTCAGGGATCAGCCGTTAATCTGCCCAGGTCCGCAGACACTGGTCCAGGTCCAGGTCCAGGTCCAGGAGGGAGGCATGGACAGATTAGCATCCTCTGCTATTTACCTGGATAATCCTGTTCCTTTCTGAAGCCGGTGAAACTGATAGGAACAAAAGGGCTTTAGTTTATGACCTCAGACCTGGACATGGAGTTTATATAACGATGCCACAGGGAACATCTGACACTCTGACCCCTGGAGGAGAGGGTCCTCAAACACTGACTCTGCATCAGAGGGGTCACAGTCCAGTTCAGGAGTCACAGTCAGCCCACTTCAGGGGTCACAGTCCACTTCAGGAGTCACAGTCAGCCCAGTTCAGGGGTCACAGTCCAGTTCAGGGGTCACAGTCAGCCCACTTCAGGGGTCAGTCCATCCAGTTTAGTGGTAACAGTCAGTCCACCTCAGGGGTCACAGTCAGTCCAGTTCAGGGGTCACAGTCCATTTCAGAGGTCACAGTCCAGTTCAGGAGTCACAGTCAGCCCAATTCAGGGGTTACAGTCAGTCCAGTTTAGGGGTCACAGTCAGTCCAGTTCAGGGATCATAGTCAGCCCAGTTCAGGGGTTACAGTCAGTCTAGTTTAGGGGTCACAGTGAGTCCAGTTCAGGGATCACAGTCAGTATAGTTTAGGGGTCACAGTCAGTCCAGTTCAGGGGTCACAGTCAGTCTAGTTTAGGGGTCACAGTCAGTCCAGTTCAGGGGTCACAGTCAGTCTAGTTTAGGGGTCACATTTAGTCCAGTTCAGGGGTCACAGTCAGTCTAGTTTAGGGGTAACAGTCAGTCCAGTTCAGGGGTTACAGTCAGTCCACTGTCATCAGAAAAGTTATCCATTACCTTGCAATAATAATCAGATTTTATTCATAAAAATGAAAATAAATGGAATAACCTCAACAACAATGAACAGTCTACATAAGATAAGATGCAGTAAGATGAGATAAGTTAAGATAAAATAAGTTAAGATGAGATAAGATAAAAATTATTTGAGACAAATTAGATAAGATAAGATAAAATAAGATAAGACCAGTATGCTAAGACGAGATAACATCAGATAAGTTAAGATGAGATAAAGTAAGTTAAGATGAGATCAAATAAGATAAGATACACTGATTGATTTGGAGCTTGTTCACTCCATGTACAATACTGATTATATACATTTCATTATATGTACACAGACATACATAGAGTTTGTTATAAACACAATATACATGGAGAATTTTACTTAAACAGATATTAATAGAGAAGTATACAAGGACACACTGGTTGTAAACATTATGTGTACACAATATACATAATGCATTTTTCATACACGGCAATTCACTATTAATATACAACCCTAGTACCGGAAAAAGAGTGAGAAGAAGTCAAACTTATTTCCTTCCACCCCCAGTTCCACAATTTAAATTTGTATGGATGAATTATATCAGATAAATTATCTGTAAACATGTATTAGTACAACAAAACTAACTTTAACACAACAAACAGAACACAGATGTACCCGATAAAGAGAAAAATACTAATAAAACACAACATGAAACATATAAACACCAACATGAATAGTTAAACAAATGTAAATATATATAAGTTCTATTATTTATTATAATATAAATCAGAAAATGTACAGTTTGAATCCAAAATATCAATAGAAGAGTCCTTTATTGATTTGTTTTGTTTTTCTTTTATATCAAGTTCCAGTTGCCTCGAGCATTAAATGGTAAATGGTCTGCACTTATATAATGTTTTTCTACACATTACTGGTACTCAAAGCACTTCACATTCACCCGTTCATGCACACACTCATACACCAGTGGGCTGCCACCATGCCAGACACTATCAGGCCTCACTGGGAATAAGTTTAGGGTTCAGTGTCTTGCCCAAGGACACTTTGACATGCAGACAGTTGGAGGCGGGATTCAAACCGCCGACCCTTCGATCATTGGATGACCCGCTCTACCACCTGCGTCACAGCCGCCCAAGATTGTATTGTATCGTTGACCGCATTATTAAAGTTGACAAAAACTAAAACTAGGAAGTTTAAATAATGTTTTTATATTAAACTAAACAAAAAAAGTAAAAAATACAACAGTGAATAACGCAAAAAACTCATTGAAACACAGAATAAAATGAGATTTCTTCGGTTTTTTTCATGTCATTATTTCTTCAGCAGCAAAATAACCTGTTACACAAACTCTGCAGATGTAAGACAATAAAACAACTTAATGTTTCACCATCAAAGGACTGAGGAGCCTAGCAACCTGTGTTAATGACGTTAATACTGTAATTACACTAATGAACGGGCCATTTCAGATGTCATATTGACCGTGGATACGTCACTCATTCAGTTTACTAAGTATAAATAAACAGATAAAGTTAGTTTTAATGGTGTTGATCTGATCGAGTCCATATTTATTCATTAACCATCAGAATAAGTGGATTATCTGTGATGTAAATAATAACAAACAGGTGTAAATAAAGTTTTATAAATGGATGAACAGGTCAAATAAAGCGTGTTTCTGTTCAGGAGTCTACGGCGACGTCAGAGCCACGATGGGGCGGAAGGAGATCGTCTGCAGCTGGAAGAAGAGCGCCGTCAACATCAAGGATGTGTTCGACTTCAAGGGGAAGATGGGATCGTAAGTAACAGCGAAATCATGGAAACTTCATTATAAGTGTCTGAAGTCCTTCAGCGTAACCATCTGTATGTACACGAGCACCGGCTAATGCTGATCACTGATTGGCTGATGGATCGATGCAGCGTTAATCAATATATTTACAATTGATCAACATCAAACATTTAACCCTCAAACACCTGGAACGCTGTCTACGCTCAAAACATGTACGGGTAATGACCTTTGAAACAGGACAAAAACTATGAAAGAGTGCAGAAGGGTGGAGCCCCACCCCCTTCGCTTTGCATCATGGGACTTTATTTCTAAAGATAAATGTACTGGAATCACATGTGACAGACCTGGCGTGCGGTATTCCATCATTTACTCATATAATGTGTAAAAGGTCATTTTAGAAGTCGATAACAGGGTTTGCTGACGTTAGGTCCCATGATGCATCACAGAAGGGGCGGAGACTCATGTCTCCATATGATCCAGAGCAGACTGAACTAAACCCAGGTCCAGAGTTTGGTTTAAATCTGTTACATCAGGAGTCTGAGCCAGGATGAGAAACCAGCTCTTGTTTAACCCTCCAGTATCCGGGTGAGCGTATTATGCACACTTTACACTTCAGGTTATTAAAGGTCAGATTATTTTAAGCATTTTGTTTTAGGTCTGAATTCAAATGTTGGTCATTTTAGCATGATTTTTAAAATTCTGATCCATCCACCAAAATCATATCCTGTTTCTTCAGTGGATTCGATACTGAGACAACACTAGACCTGCTCCATTCACTGAGGATTATGACACATCGATTTTAGACCGACCAATCACAGGTCTGGGGGGGCGGGTGTTTCAATGCATCAGACTTCTTTTAGTCGTGAGTCAAAGTCAGTTCCAAGTTGTAAATCTCTACAACTGTTTAGCGTTGTTTGATTCAGAAATAAGGACTGAATTACAGATTACACCTTGTACTCAGATTACAACTGTATTCAGATTACATCCTGTATCCTTAAATTTCTCTGACAACAGTGTCACGTCCGTCTTATCTGTGATTGGTTTACTTGGTGCCTGTTAGTCCCACCTCCATATTTGGATTCAAACCCTGTGACTCCAGACCGTTGAGTCAGTATTGAATAAACTGAGGAAACAGGATGAATGGTTAAAATCCTCACATTGTAAATAATGTTTAATTCCTACAATAACACCCTTCTACCAATGAGTACAAAATACACATCGACACATTTAACATTTGACCTGACACTAAAATAATAATGTATATGAACCAATGTTGGTGTTAATCACTGACATATGGGAGGAAAAATAACTAAACAAAAAAACAAATTAATCCAACTTTTATGTACTGGATTGAAAAAAAAAAAGTTTTGTGTTTTTTGCATCAAAAAAATATGGTTTGTTTCATTTAAATGGTTCAAATATGACAGTTATTGAGTATTTAGTATTTTTGTTTATGGCTCAAGTTGATGAAATACGAAAAAAAAAAGAAGATAAGGTCTAATTTGCATAATTAAACATACACATTTAAAAAAAACTTGTATACTTTTTTTTCATATTTGTGTAAATAATCAACTGGTGAAGTTTCAGGATGATATTTATTATTTTAACATTTGACCACATTCACCTGGAGGGTCTGGCCTTAAAGGACTCTGATATTGAAGAAAACCGTCCTTTTCTTCTGCTGATTTTCTGAAGACATGATTCGTTTTATATAAAAGCATCGTCTGTTCCAGGTTTGAGTCCAGATAATCCTCTAATCACATCGGCCAGAGCTTTTGTCAATGGACTGACTAAGTCTGATCCATTCATTCATTGGTTTTAATCACATCGCCAACACCACCGCCTTCACATTCAACCACAGTATACATACATACATACATACATATATATATATATATATGTACTGTATTTATATATGTTCATCATAAATGAGTCCACTCCAACAGATTTGTCTTAAACCTTTAGTTTTGTTTGTGAATTCACATTTTCTATGTGACACTATACATCTTATAGAACAGATCATGTTCTCAGTTAAATGTTCTATAAACTGAGTTTGGTCCGAATGTTTTAAACTATGCTTCTGTTCTTTGATTCTTTGATACTGATTCAAATCTGACTTTTCAGAGGGAGTGGACTCATTAATGCTGAGGACTGTACGTACACATTTATTGGAGATGTACCTGTCTGTTTCTGCTCATGCTCAGTGCTATAAACATTTACAAATATACACAGAGACTTTGGTCCTAAACATTATCTGTACACAATATACATAATACATAAATATATACAGAAATTCACTATTAAAATACAACCCTGGTAGCCCTTAAAGGAGTGAGAAGAAGCAAAGCTTATTTAGTTCCACCCCAAACATGTTAGTGTTTAGTTGTTGTTGTTGTTTTTTAAATTTTATCAACATTCAGGACCAGAGATCAGCCTTCTGATCTGATCTGACTTCTGCTGTGACTGTTACGATCATTTTAAAAATAAGATACTGTTATAAATAATCAGATTTGACAGGTTTGACTCCAGTTTACTCGTGGACACAGTATATTTTAACAGTAAACTCAGTTTCTATGATGGACCGTGATGGACTGGTTCAAAGCTGACGTGTGTTCTGGTGAATGTGGACTCTCCTGCTCCTCCACTGACCTGAACGCACCACAGCGCCTCCACCTGTGGCCGTCTCTCTGCTCTGAACCGGCCGAGGCGCAGCGGTCTTAAAGCTGCTTAAACGCTGCCTCGTCTGTCGGCATGAATGAGGTGACGTCAGCGGCGAGTGGCAGAACATCCTAGAACCACTTCGTTATAGGATTAAAGCCTCAGCGACTATAACGGTGACAGGCGCCGGCCGTATGGACCAGGACGGGAACACACATGGAGCTGAAGGACAGAATTAGACGCACAAGTTAGAACATCCACCCAACAGCCCAGGAAAGACACGTCAAACAAAAATAGAAACCGACAAAATAAGAATAAGATCAACAAATGAACCAAAGTTTGATCCATGACAGAGGATGGAGACACTGGGTTTATATAAAAGACAGAAAAAAATGTACAAACTAATAAACACGAATAAGAACCAACAAAGTGACCAATAAAACAAAACAAAAAAAGAAAGTAGGGGTGTGAAAAAATATCAATACAGCAAGACATCATGATACTTTGACCTCCGATATTTCAATCCTTAATATCGATTTTTTGAAAAACAAAAATAATAATTTTTTTGCAACATTAATTTAATTCACAGTAGCGTAAGTGACAAACTTGATGCATTTTATGTTTAATGCACTTTATGTTTCAATGCACTTTATGTTAAGTGTATGTATTGTATGTAACACTGCATTTGACTCATTATTTCAAAAACAATCAAATGGAA
>JAPTGZ010000022.1:33927336-33938663 GCA_029814645.1 Fowleria isostigma | reverse complement strand
CTCAGACACACACACACACACACACACACTCTGTCTGTCTGTCTGTCTGTCTGTCTGTCTGTCTGTCTATGAGAAGAAAGGTCAGAACAGAAACGACTCAACAGCAGCCTCAAAATCTACTCCAGAGTAAAATTGATGTATCAATAAATAAATAAATGATTATGACAGAATAAGTCTAGGTCCGAAATGTATGAATTAACCTTCCTTTGAAAGGGAACATGGTCCTGGGTTCTGTGTTTAACATATGGATGAACCTTGACCTAAACTACATGGCTCATATGAAAGCCTTACCTCTGACCCCTGGATGGGTGGACGGTGACCTGGTGAATGTTAAGAGGGTTAAATTAATCTGGTGTTTACGACTGTAGCTCAAAATCCAAACTGATTATATGGAAAACTGTATCATATAGTAGCTCAGCGAACAGACTGAGGCCAGTGTCTCTGTGTCCAGAGCATTAAAACTAGATGTAACACGGCTTAAGCAAAAATTACTACAACAGTATTCTAGTTAAACCCCACTTGGTGGAAGTCTATGGAGTCAGGTGACACTGGTTAGGCTTCTAAATGGTAAAATTATGAATTTTAATATATTTACAAATCTGTATGTTTTTTTTATATCTGATGTGGACTGATGTGTAAAATTTTTATGGGTGCAGATTGAAATATAATGCTATTTTACTAAGTTTACTATGTAACTGTCTGGATCTATTTGTGTTTTTATTGTCATGGGCCCCTGTTTATAAGCTGGGAAAGCTTCTGGGGAGTCCCATTTTACAGGACGTGGATTAATGTATGGAACATTCTAGCTACGTACATTGTATATGAACTGTTTTGTAAATAAATTAATTCATAAAATGAAATGAACCACTGATTTTTACAACTAAAACGTATCATATGACACTCAGGTACCGGTCAGTGTCGAGGAATGTGAGACAAATGAGTCAAATATGGGTCGTGTTGAGTTGTGTGGACTCACGCTGACAGCCGATCAGAGGGTCCCCGAACGCACCATCTGCACACCCTGCACAGGTTCTACCTCCAAACCCGGGTCTGCACTGACACTGACCGCTGGACTGCAAACCAAGACAGAGTCATTAAACACAACACCAGGAGGAACCGCAGGAACACAGAGAACCCTTAGATGACCCAAATGAGGATTTTTAACAAAATGATGTCATAAAAACACACTGATTTGAACCCAGGTCATTATGATCCATTTATGTTAGAGTGGAGGGCCCACACACATCGAAGGGTTAAAGACATAAACTAGGCATCAGTGAATGGAAACAGGGGTGTGTATTAATAATGCACTAGAACAGGGATGTCAGACAAGCGGCCCAGGGACCAAAACTGGACACTCAAAGGGTCCAATCCAGCCAGCGGGATGAATTAGTGAAACACAAACATTACACTGAAAATATGAATGATCAAGGATGTTCAAATAATTTTAGGTCAATTCAATCTAATTTGGGTCAGACCACTAAAATACTATCAGAATAAACTATTAATAATAAAACACACAAGTTTTTCTCTTAGTTTTTGTGTAAAACAAGTAAAATTACACCAAAATATTTACATTTACAGACCAGCTTGTACAATTTTAACAATATTTTGCCCATTACTAAATGTTTTGTGTATTTGTCAATCCACTGTGATCTGTGGGTAAGTTTTATTTATAGAGCACTTTTCACAGACAGGAATCACACAGTGTATTACAGTTCAAAATACAATCAAAAACAATTAATATGCAATTAAAATGCAAATTAAAATATAATTTAAATTGTGATGAATACAGTAAGTTGTATTGAAAATGAGAAGCAGAGGCAAAATAATGGCATAAATTGTTAAAATTACACGTTTTTCTTAATAAATTTCATTTTGTTCATGTTTGTTCATGTTTTTCACATGTTTTTAAAGGATAGGTTATAGATGAAAACATATAGAAAATATATATATATTTTTTTTACTTTTTTTAACTCTAAAACATAGAAGTTCAACATACACATTTTAGACTTGACATTATTTCTATATTCTTATGTTATAGTTTAACTGATCCAGCCCTCTTCAGGTCATATTGGGCTGGATGTGACCTCTGACCTGACCTTTGACCCCCTAATCCAGAAGCTACAGTGATGTTGATAGATACGGTACCTGGTCGCAGGCGTCGCTCAGTGAGTTGGTGGCATCGCATCCACACGCCTCGCAGCGTGTCGACCCAATCGGTTTCCAGAAACCCTTCGCACACGTGTCACATGTGCGGCCGTGGAAGTGGGTTCGACAGGGACACTGACCCGTCACCGGGTCACAGACGTCAGACAGAGATCCGTCTGGAGAACAGGAACACTCTGGAGAATGGGAGACAGAACACGAACCGTTGAACATTCAAGACGAACCCAGTCCTGGGTTTTAAAGAGCGGTTCCAGAGTGGACTTTGTAGGTTTCACATCGACTCCGATGTTTCACTGACATGAAACAGAACAGACGAGATAACTTCAAGATGTTCTACTCAAACTGGAACCCAAAATCTGACTGAACAGCTGTAAAAGGAAACATTCTGTGGCACCAGCTCCAAATTCAAGCTATTGCAGGACTCAATCCAGATAATATCACATTTTTATACACCAGGCTGCACATTTTTGTAATAATAACAATAGTTTTGGTCTATTTCCAATACTCTGGGACGCATTTTTACCAAAGTTTTTGTATAAGTCATAAGTCAGTCTGACCAACAATAGTCCACTGGGACTGGGATTACATGGAAACATATAGGGAATAAACTGATGGAATAATATTTATGCCATAATATAAGATATTCCTTTATTTGTCCCATAAGGGGAATTTCCAGGTTTACACCAGAAAGAGTATTGTACAAAGCACACAAGAGCAACAAAAGCAACATTAAAAAATAAATACAAAATTAAAACTCTATAAATATCTATAAATACTATTTACAGTTATGTACATGTTGGTAGGAGATAGGGGGATACTCATACGTACACATATACATACATATATACACACATAAATAGACTTGTACGTATCATAAAGCTACTTATTTACTGACTGGCACTTTGAGGATGCTGCTCCAATTTCGTTGTACTAAGTTGCAATGACAATAAAGGTCTAACTAGAACCAACTATACATATGAATATGGTTTATTGCACAGATTATTTGGAGCTCTTTTTGATGGATATAAACCTATATTCTGACATTAGTCATTACTGTTTTGTATCTCAGACCCCTGTTAGAAAACAAACACCTGAATTAGAGGTGCACAATATGAACATCGTCATAGCAATGTATGTGTGCACAACAGTCACATCGCAGGTCCAGGCAATGTAGGCGGAACATGAACTCAACATGTTCTCATCTAATTTCAAGGGTATCTGACACACAGTTGGTGGGAACAACGCTGAAAATGAGCCATGAACGAGACAAAATTACCAAACACAAAGAAGAAAACGACACAATGAAGAAAATCACTGAAAACAAATAAAATCACAGCAAACGAAAAAATAGAAAATGAAGAAAATCACAGAAGACAAGAAAAAATTAACCATAAATGAAGAAAATCGACGAAAATAAAGAAAATCACCAAAAATAAAGACAATCACCCTAAATGAAGAAAAAAATCACTGAAAACGAAGAAGAAAATCACCAAAAACAAAGGAGAAAATCACTGAAAATGAAGAAAAAAAAATCACCGAAAATGAAGAGGAAAATCACCGAAAATGAAGAAAAAAAAATCACCGAAAACAATCACTAAAAATGAAGAAAATCACTGAAAACGAAGAAGAAAATCACCAAAAACGAAGAAGGAAATCACCAAAAATGAAGAAAATTATTGAAAATAAAGAAGAAAATCACCAAAAATGAAGAAGAAAATCACTGAAAACAAAGAAGAAAATTACTGAAAAAGAAGAAGGGAATTGCAATATATATCACAAAGTTAAAAAAAAAAAAATCGCAGTCAGTTTTTTTCAATATCGTGCAGCCCTAACCTGGATTCAACGTGTCCACATACATTTGTCCTGTTGTGTATGACTTACATAATCGTGCTATGAGGCTAACGCTATAATACCAGTGTAAATCCCTGGTTTCAAACATGTGTTTCTGACCAGACTGATGTGACTCTCGGGGCTTTGGTCTGTTTTCACTGCAGAGCTGAGTCTTCTGTTTGGAGTGGAGGTCAGTGATAATGAATCGGTGAGGCGTTGGTGTTGTGAGTGGGGTCAGAGCGTTAACGTCCACAGGAGCCGTCCTCATGGTCAGTGTGTGAATGACCTACATACCTGCAGGATTATCTGGATTTATGGCCGTTTAAGTCATAAGCCCTCGTTCTTTACAGGCGGTAAAAGAAGGTAAAGACTCACTGGAGCAGCCCAGCGGGTCGGCGCCGCTCAGCCCATAGAATCCGCTCTTACAGCGCTCGCATCGCGGCCCGTCCACGTTGGCTTTACACCGACAGGAGCCCGTCACGTCTTCACATCGATGGCCGTCCACCGTACCGTCAGCGAAGCACACGCAACCTGCAACAATCACAAGAACTAGACATGTTAGACCAGTGATTCTTATCCATAGGGCCGCGGACCATTCTTGGACCGTGAGGGCTACCTAATGGGCCGCAAGGCAACTTCCCCCAAAAAATGAAGACTGTTAGATTGTAATATTCCATCAACAGATCATAAAGCAATATTTTCATTTGTATTTAAGCTTCATATACAGTTTATTTAATTTGAAACTTTTAGTACTTTGAATGTGTTATTTTATTACCAAATAATTTCATTACACAAAAAATTATCTTCGGTTTTTTTGAGAATCTATCTGAATCTAAATATTTATGGATTTATGATTTTTACGTTAATAAACTTGACTTTAGCCTTTATATTTGTTCTTGTCGCAACTTGATTTGTTCCAATAATTTCTGCCTGTTTGGTGTTTTGTTGTATGTGCAGGTTTACGTACACCCTAAATAAATGTCTTTGAGATGATCACAATGCATTATATAATTTATTTTACAAGAATTCTCAGATTAGTTAAAATTAAAGTTTTAATATTTAAATGGGCCCCGGGCCACTTTGTACTGGGAAAATTGGGCCATTGTGGTCAAAAAGGTTAAGAATCCCTGCATTAGACTGAAAGTCAGTGTGACTGAGTGTGAGTTACTGAGTTGAACTGTGGAGAAAACCAACAAATATATGTAGAACGGAGAAAAAGACAAAAACGAATACAGGATACAGAGAAAAAAACACTGACAAATACAAACTCTAACATGTACACATTCACAGAAAGAAGAGGGATCATCCATCTATCTATCTATCTATCTATCTATCTATCTAGCTTCTCATTAATGTTTCTTTTTGGCCTGTTTCTTGCCTGTTTTGTTCAGGTCTTACTAATTTTGTCTCATTTGATTCATTTTTTACAAATTTTGCAGCTTATTTTTGTCTTAATAGGATCAGTGGATCCACAGGTATTAACCCATACAGACCAGTGCTACTTGCATGGCTGTTCCCATTTTTTTTTCTCTATTTTTAACTTTTCTTAAGTATTTTATCAACATTTATTTGAATAATCTGGTTAGTATTTTGCATTCTTAAGTGAAAATCAGGCATTTTCCTATATTTAATTCACTAATCATGATTGAATGTCTGTAAAAGTTCAAATTAAAGTTGAGGATTATTTTGTCAAAAAAAGAGAAAATGGAGGGAAAAAGAGACTTTTTCAGTCCGATCTATTATAAATTGATCATAAACCCAGTGTGTTCATCCGCTGTCACTGATTCAACTGCAGGGGTTTTACTGGTGAATCAATGTTATAGAAGATGGGAGTGTTTCCATGGCAACTACAGAGCTTCTGAACGTCCAAATGGGTCATATCTGATGACCATGACAAGACGAACAACTGTATTTTACACCAAAATATATCATTTACTGAACATAACAAGGGTCTACAACCTTAGTATCTTAATTTTTTCTTTATGTTATTTTATATTTTATTTATTTTTGTCTATTTTGTTACTTTTTTCCCAAAGTTGTTCAATTTGTTGCCTATTTGGTTGTTGTTGCTTGTTATTTTTAAATTTTGTGTTCATTTTATTACAGTGGGTGAAGATGGCAGTGTTTCCATGGTAACTACAGAACCTCTGAACGCCCAATATCTGATGACCATGAACAGATGAACAACTGTATTTTACACCAATTATTGACATGTATTAGTGGATCAACAGGATTAAACAGTTACATGAGCAGATGCCTTTGGTTGCCAGTGGATGTTTGGGTCTTTATGGTTACAGATGAATTCAATGAGACAAACGTTGACTCACACTAATTAAATAAACAGTTCCAAATGAAAGCTTTCATTCAAACCTGTGACAACGTAAACCCACCGCCCTCCAGATTTGAGGTGACACTTACGGATGCAGGCGTCGGGTCGGTCCATGCGGCTGCGAGGGTTGGGCTGGTATCCTGGAGCACAGCGCTCACACTTGGGCCCCGTGGTGTGATGCGCGCAGTCCTCGCACACGCCACCGCTGGTCCACCCGCTGGCCTCGAACACGGCCGCGTCGAAGCGACAGCGCTGGGCGTGGTTATGACACTCACAGCCTGGAAACAGGACACCAAAGCAGCACGTTTAGCACCACAACGATCGGATCAGATCTGCTGTTACTGAGTTTAGTCCTGGTTAATGTGAAGAACCCAGACCTTTAATTTTGGGGTTTTAAATTAATTTATAAAAATAGATTACATGAAAATAATAACAAAATGAAAGTGTATAAGATGCTCTAAGATAGAGATAAAGATTAGTGTTTCACTGCACAGTCACAGTCTAGACATAGTTTAGTTATTTCACTGACATGTAGCACAGACGCAGTATGTGATATGTAGTACATAGTATATGGTAGGTAGTATATGTAGTATAATGTATGTTTACAGGCGTGGTCTTCCTCTGCAGGTCTGGGGTGTAATATGTAGTATATACTCTATGTAGTACATAATATGTGGTCTATGTAGTGTATATAGTAAGTAGGTGTAGTATATGTAGTATAATGGTATGTTTACAGGTGTGGGCATGGTCTTCCTCTGCAGGTCTGGGGTGTATTATGGGATGTAGTATATATAGTCCATTTTAATGTTTATCTTATATTTCTTGTATTTTTTACTCTACTTATCTTAAATACTTTTGATCCTGTAACCCCTACTCCACTGCTGCTCTTGTACTCTGCTGTTGTAACGCTGACATTTGCCGACTGTGGGACTAATAAAGGGTTCTTATCTCATCTTATCATAGGTTTACAGGTGTGGGCGTGGTCTTCTTCTGCAGGTATGGAGTATGTTATGTGGTATAGTATATGTAGTATATATTATAGTAGTATAGTATAATCGTACGTTTGCAGGCATGGGTGTGGTCTTCCTCTGCAGGTCTCCAGGGCAGGTCGTTGTACAGGTCGGCGCAGCGTTCACAGTTGACTCCTGCCGTGTTGTGTTGACAGTCACACTGAGCATTCACCTGCACAGATACATTCATACGTTCATAGATGTGTTTGAACCACAGACACATTCATACGTTCACAGACGTAGGTGAATCACAGACACTGATCAGCTGATCCATACGGTTCAGAACCAGACGCATACGAGAACGTTCCAGACATAAAACCCGCCTACACACCTGGACGCCGTTGGAGGGGAGGTTGTTGTGGGTTTCGGGCAGACATCTGTGGGCGTGTCCGTGGCACATGCACCTGCCCATCACCCTCATCTCCTTCAGGGCGTAAAACTGACTGAGGGCTCGACCCGGCAGACGGGGGACATCTCCCAGCTCCGTGAGCCGGACCCTGAGCCCCGTTAGCGCGGACACGTCTGCAGGATGGACACAGGAAGAGACGATGACGACCGGCGCACATGACCTCACATCAGCAGAAGGACGCGGTCGTCCTGACGACAGACTTACCTTCGATCTTCTGGCTTTTGGGGACTGGGACGTACATGTACTGGTGCAGAGGACTGAACTGGATCTGCAGGACAGAAACCAGTAGATTTTTATGACGCCATACTTTTATTTCACCAAGACTTACACAACCTCTCATAAAAACGCTTTTCACTCAATGACCTTCGACCTTTTAGATCCACAGAACGTGTTTCTATCTCACTGTAAATAATGTGTTATGTAGAAAACTGAAGTTTAAACATTTATTATCCAAAATAAAGCTCAGAGTTTGGAACTTATAAAAGACAAAGATTTATCACCTCTAAATGAAAAGTAAAATCCATAAACATAGAACACACAAGGAGAAGATACAGCAGCATCAGCCGTAAAACCAGCAGTTCAACAATCACACTGATCTCAGTGACAGTTCCACATGTATGCAGTAAACTAGCCTTATTTAATTTTACAATTATTATTATTTGTGTTATTATTCCTGCCACTGCAGACACTATAAATATAACAAATATAACCTGAGTAAAATCAGTTTTTCAAGTGGAAACTGAATTTTAGAGGAATAGAGTCAGAACCATCAGAGAAAATAGAGTAAGTATTACATAATGAAGACATATTTGAAGAAAGATGTAATATTTTAAGGAAAAAAGCTTAATATTATGGAAACAAAGACATAATATTTCAAGGAAAAATGTGTAATTTAATAAGAAAAAGTACTAATATTACAAGAGTTGTCAAAATTCCCAGGTGACTGAGATGCAGCAGACTGCTGGACAAACTTATTATTTAATGTTAATTTCTGTGAGTGGAATACTCTTGAATATTATTACTTTTGTCTAAAACCTGCCTGCTTCCTTTCGATAATATTCTGTTTTTTTGTCTCGTTGGTGTCTATGGGGGGGTGTCATCCCGTCCGTACCGTGTGGTCCTGGTAGGGGTTTCCTCCAGTAGGGGGCATTGTGTAGCAGTAGGTCTGATCCAGGGTCAGGGGCGTCGTCGTGGAAACGCCCGGGAAGGCTCTGTGACAGTCTGTGGCCATGTAGACGGCGGGCCGCCACGTCCTGCCACCGTCCTCTGTCTTTTCGATGACTAAGGCGCTGGGACGAGGACCCTGTGGACGCCAGGACACACGTTATGAACAGAACAAGAACAGGAGCAACACATGGGGATGAAACCGGATCCCGCCGCACCTTGAAGCTCAGGACCAGGTTGTCGAGTTGGAACAAGTTGCCCAGATCCAGCTGGAGTGTGACCGGACTCACTCCTACAGGACGAAACACAACAGCATGAGACGACACACAAAGACCCACACAACACACACAACACCAAAAACAGACAAATATGAACGTTTGTCAAAATATGTTAAGAACATTCACAACCTTTAAGGCGGTGGTTCAGCCGTTTTGTCTCCTGACCCCATTTTAACATCACATATTTGTGTCAACCCCAGACATTCAAGACACACACATTTATGCCAAAAGTAAAAAGTTTTTGATCATGTAATAGTTGTCTATACTACGTTGCTAATAAAGGTTAATTTTAGAGACATTTAATCTATATAATGAATATTATTATGGCAATTAATCTATATAATGTATATATATATAATATATATTATTATGGCATTTACTCTATATAATGTATGTTACTATGACATTTACTCTATATAAATCATGTATATTATGACAATTAGTCTATATAATGTACGGTATTATTGACATTTTGTCTATATAATGTATGTTATGACATTTAGTCTATATAATGTATATTATTGTGACAATTATTCTATAAAATGTATAATATTGACATTTACTCTATATAATGTATATTATGGCAATTATTCTATGTAATGTATGTCATTATGACATTTACTCTATATAATGTATATTATTGACATTTAGTTCATATAATGTATACAAATATGACATTTAGTCTATATAATATATATTATTATGACATTTAGCCTATATATTGTATATTATTATGAACCAGGTGTAGATTACTGCACAAAGGTAGTATTTTCTTTTCCTTGTTCATATATGTACAGTCGGTGGAGTTTGTTTTTACAAGATGAACATTAAAACTGAACAAACAATTAACATCAATCAACATACGTCCTCTAGGTATTATATCTGTATTTGATTTGAACTGGATTTTAATTAAGAAACGTGTGTGGAGCGTGAACAGGGACGTTTTCCATTCTCTAGTTGTCAGTTATATCCAGATTCACTTGAAATATTACGAAGCTACACTTTCAAACATATGTACAGAATGCATTGTACACAAATGGACAAAAGTCTGTGGACACATTGAATCAGGTGTTTGTTTTCTAACAGGGTCTGGGATTAAAACAATAATGACTAATGTCAGAATATAGTTTATATTAGAATAAATGTCATATTAAATATTAATATTGAGGTTTCTACATCAGATCCTCTTGAACTGGACATCTTCCAGCTGTAGACATGATGTGTCCCAATATTTATGTCCATATAGTTATAAACATCAATACTTCCTTAATGTTTTAATGTTATTTTTCTTCCTCAGTGAGATGTGATGAAAGTAGATGTTAGATGTGTAAGAAAATTATTATTTACAGACAGAGCAGAAAAATACGTGATAAATTTAGAACATTTAAAAAAAAATCAATCATGGATAAAAATAAAGACAGGAAAATCAATGTTGAGAGAAACTGAGCAAAGAACGTCAGTGAGTCATTTTAAAATAACAATTTAAACCAAACTAACCCATGTACTGATATTTACCCCATAATATAAACCATATTCTGAGTCATTTTTGTTTTAATCTCAGACCCCTGTTAGACAACAAACCCCTGATTCAACGTGTCCACAGACTTTTGTCCATTTGTGTTTGACTTTGGTCATTCTAATTTGAGGATTTGTGACATGTTTTTATCCAAACAGGTCGTACTGTGTCAATAATAAGTGTCCGTTTGACTTGGTTTTATCAGATGCACTTTGTCTTGGTCAGTATTGATTTTCCAGCTGGTTTTGATGGAAGGTTTTGCGGTGCCAGAGAACAGGGTCAGAATACAAACCTCATAAACGGCACACAGTGGCCGTTTATTAACCCTTTCATGCACAGATGATAAAAACCGTAGTCTAGTGTTTTCATTCTTCTTAACTCTTTCCCCCTTGGAAGAACAGCCCATATTATGTAATTAGGGAACATTCTGTTTTTCCACTGTGTTGTTTCTTTTTCCAGTGGCTATAATTGTCAGTACTTTAGCAAACTTCTGTACAAACAGTGAAAATGTATCATTATTATAATTTTATAATTAGAAAAAAAATATATATAAAAAATAATAATTTATATTAAAAATTGAAAAATAATTATAATTAAAAACACCAAAAAAAAATCTAGGTAA
>JAPTGZ010000022.1:33728816-33746638 GCA_029814645.1 Fowleria isostigma | reverse complement strand
AAAAGAAGTTGTAATATATATATATATATATCTATATAGATAGATAGATAGATAGATATGTGTGTGTGTGCATGTGCGTGTATAATCATTTTCAGGAAAAAGCCACAATATTCTTGAAAACAGATTGATAAATTTGTGTAAAGTTTAATATTTTGCCTTAAAAATAAATCAGAATTTCTTAAGAATAAATATGTGATAATTTAAGAAAGAAAATCAGAATTTTTTGTGAAAAATGTTAATTCTTTGAAAATAAATGTAGATAAAAGGTCAAATAAAATGACCAGGATATGATAATAATTTCGGATTATTATAAAAATTTACAAGAATAGAGATGTAATATTTCCAAGTTAAATCACACAAAAAAGTCTGAACATGTTTAGAAAAAGCCATAATAGTCAGGAAAAAAAAGAATTTTATGAGGAAAAAATTTTCCCCAAAAAATCCCAAATGTTTCAGGAATAAAGTTTGAATAAAAGGATTATTATGACTATCATGATTACGTTGGATCTGATTTATAGTTTAATATATTCACATTAAACTCAGAATATTCAGGTCAGACCCACGTCCAGTTTAATTTTGAGTTTATTTTGTCTTTATTTTATAAAAGTCAAACTCGGACGATTAAATATCTGAACCCGTGGATGAAACTCTCATCAACCGTTCATACGTTCAGTCCAGATTCTGTTGACTGGGCGTCTGTTGGCGGCCGTCGTCCCCGGTTACGGCGGTCCTGGTTGTCGTGCGGTTGGCCGGGCGCCATCGTCTGTCAACGACGCTCATTTAGTCGCGGCGTTGATCGGAGCGGAGAGGTCGACGGGTCGAGGAAAACATGAGGAGGCTGCCAAGAAACAACAGCCATCCCATAATAAGAACAGACGCTGCAGGAGTTAATGAATGAATGAGTGAATGGGTGAATGAGTAAAAGAACTGTTTGTTTCCATTATAATCATGTCCTTTAAAGGGTTAAAATATGACAGTTATGGAGTATTTAGTTTTTATGTTTATAGAAAACAAATGAAAACTATTTAAAAACATTCTGACACTTTTGGTGTGTAATCGAGTACCTGGTCCAGGTCTACAGGTGGTCCTGGTCTACAGGTGGTCCTGGTCTACAGATGGTTATGGTCTATAGGTGGTCCTGGTCTAGGTCTACAGATGGTCCTGGTCTACAGGTGGTCCTGGTTTTGGTCTACAGGTGGTCCTGGTCTATAGGTGGTCCTGGTTTAGGTCTACAGATGATCCTGGTCTAGGTCTACAGGTGGACCTGGTCTACAGGTGGTCCTGGTTTATAGGTGGTCCTGGTCTACAGGTGGTCTAGGTATACAGGTGGTCCTGGTCCTGGTCTACAGGTGGTCCTGGTCTCGGTCAGTGCTCATGGTACCCCCCGAACCCCCCAACACACACACACACACACACACACACACACACACTCACTGTCCATTGGAGTGACATGTCAGAGGGGGGCGGGTCTGGGAGAGTGTCATGTCTGGTGGTTCTAATCGTGTTGTCATGGCGACCGGTCCAGCGCCTCCTCTGTCACATGCATTCTGCTCACACTCCACCCAGACCCCCACATGTCACAACCGATAAACGCCACGCACACGCCGGCGTCTCCGAGGCCGAGTGTGAACTGAACACACACATCACAGACATCCCATAATGTCTCTAATGACTCCACATCCCATAATGTTTGTAATGAGCCATAGAATCAGAATGTACGTCAACAAACAACATGTTTGTGTCAAACATCGAAGGTTCAATGTGTTGGAGGTCATTGAACTAACAGCAGGATTTAGATGATATTTATATTTATAGGATATTTATATGATATTAATATTTATAATTATATATTTTATTCATATTTTATAATATATTATATTTATATGAATATTAATATAAATATTATATTTACATTTTATTTATATATACTTTCAGACACAGAGACACATTTTATTTTTTAGAAATGAAGGAACAAAAAACCAAATGCTTAAACAATAAATCCCCTTAGCACTTGAAATTATAAACACACACACACATATATATAATATACTTATATCCTATATACCTATATACTTACATACTATATATTATATACTTATGTCCTCTATACTTATATATTTATATCCTCTATGCCTATATACTATATATATTATATATATATACTTATATACTATATATTGTATATTTATAATCCCTATACTTACATACCATGTATTTATATCCTATATACTTATATACTATATATTATAAACTTACATATTATTTATTTACAGCATATATACTTATATCCTGGTTGGTTATTTTCCAGAAGGTTCTGGGTTCAGTGCTGTAGACGGTGGTTTCTCTGTGAACTCTGACCCCAGGTTGACTCCGCCCTAAAGTTCCCATAGTTACAGCGTTTGTCTGAACCGTCTCCGTCTTTCTGCTTCCAGACCCGACGGCATCGGTACGGTGACGGTGGAGGAGAAGGAGCGATTTGAGGAGATCAAGGAGCGACTACGAGTCCTTCTGGAAAATCAGATCACACATTTCAGGTGAGGGTCAGTGTTTTCGGTGTCGCCGTGACAACGCCGGTCCGATCCCGACGCTGATGGACCTCCTTTCTCTACAGGTACTGCTTTCCCTTTGGACGACCAGAGGGGGCGCTTAAGGCCACGCTGTCACTGCTGGAGCGGGTAAGACGTTTATGACTCCGCCCACATGGACTGGATCACATCCTCATCTGACTCTTAAACATTAAAATCACCCAAACGTGATCAGTGTCAAAAGTCAACCATCGATGAGACCAGATATGGTCATCAATCACATCTAACGCTGATGAATAATGTCCCAGAAACGTTTGTATTTGTCATTATCTGTAGGTTCTGCTGTTGTTATTTGACTGGTTCTGATCCACTATAGGTCAGATTGGTCTGAACATGGAACCTGAACTACGATGGTTGTGACATCACTGGGTGTTTGACTCGGGCGTGTCCAAAGTCCAGCCTGTTTCATACGGCCCATGGTCATGACATACATCACTTGTGTCTCACCACTATTTATGACCAGAGTAATATTGTACACACTTTAGTGCAGATAAGTTGTTTATTTTTGGTAATCTATGATAAATTGTAAATCTCAGTCAATTTAATTTGATTTGTGTCAAAATTAGTTCTAAATGTATTTGGACACATGGAATTATTTCACTTTATGTTTTGCACTTCTTAATAAGATGATGTTATGTTCCTGTTCATTTGTATTGAATTTCAAAGTTGACAGACATTAATTGCCAATTAATTAATTGTAATGTTTAATATGAACCTGAATTATATTTCAACTTCTTGATTGTTTTTTCTCAGACAAATATTATTTCATCTTATATGTCCTTCACATATCAAAAGCAGAGTGATTTTGGTCAGACTTGTCTAGATTTGTCCTACATGTATGAAATAAAAAGTATGTTGCAATAAACTTTCCAGAAAATAGTTAATTTGCATATTTTAATGATTCAGAGAATGTCATTCAGAATGGTTGGCCCTCATGTTCACCTCATTAACTCTGGCCCTCTTTGAAAACACTTTGGACACGTGTGGGTTAAAGGGTTAAAGTCTTCAGTTTAATGTTTAATTCATGGGTCAGTTTGGCACCTCTGGCACGGCAAGTTAATTAGTATAGTACAATTCATACACAGGGCAATTCACAGTACGTTACAAAATTGAAAAAGAGACAAAAACACAATTACAATTAAAGCATAATCAATAATAATCAATTAAAATATAGTAAAAGGTCAGAGGTCGCACAGAACCCTTTCAGTTGTTCTAGTCACAGTTGAAGAGGCATTTTCAGCCTGGACTTAAACATTGTCAGCGTAGACGTCTGTTTCCGTGGTGACCAATTTTGGCCCGTGGGCTGCATGTTGACCCCCCCCCTGCTGTAGTGGTAGTGTAGCCGTTGTCAACAGATGTTAACTGGTCCTGACTGGACCAGAACATGTTCTGTTCATCTAAACTCTGTCCCCTCCCTGTGTCCGCTCAGGTCCTGATGAAAGACATCGTCACCCCGGTTCCACAGGACGAGGTCAAAGCCGTGATCCGGAAGTGTCTGGAGCAGGCGGCGCTGGTCAACTACCAGCGTCTGTCGGAATACGCCAAACTGGAAGGTACGTCCGGCCCTGTCGCCGCGCCGACGCCAACAGGGGCGGGGTCAGGGCTGTGGTCCGTGTCGGTGAACAGCGGTCGTCTGGACGGGGACGTTAATACGACAACAATACGAGTCGGACGCCGTTAGAGCTGAGTGTGTGAGCGTTTCTGATCCAACGAACACAGAACCACGGACATTAATTGAATTAACCCTTCGGTGTCGGAGCCACAGACGTCCTTTAACCACATCATCTGAACGGTTACATCACAATGGGTTTCAGACAGGTTTTAACTTTTTTTACCCTTTCATCACCCTGAGTCATAAACAAAAATACCAAATGCTCAATCACTGTCATATATTTAATTAGTTCAGTTCCACATTCAACAAAATTTAACCTGAAGTGGACCAGACCAGTGTAATAACAGAATAATATATAAACACTATATCAACTCCACTGTTTCCTCTATATTTTAGAGTAAAAAAAGTCCAAAATTATACAACAAAAATGTTTACATTTACCAACTATCCTTTAAAACAATGTGAATTACATGAACAAACTGACATATATTAAGAAAACTAAGTGCAATTTTACTTGCATTCAGCCTCGGTTTATCATTGATACATGTTCGTTATAATGTACAGATCATAGTGGATACACAAATACACACAACATTTAAGAACAGACAGAATATTGGTACAAATGCACTTCAGACATTTCAGAATGGTCATATTAGTTCAGATTTTTCATGTTTTTTGTGAAATTAGTTTGTTTTAGTGTAAATTCATAAAAATGAGTGAATGAAATACATACAAAGAGAAAAATTTGGAGTTATGAGTATTTATTGGTTTATTATGATATTATTTTACTGATCTGACCCACTTGGGATTAAATTGGTCTGTCTGTGGAACCTGGACTAACATGATTATTATCTTCAGTGACATTTTTACATTTCACAAACTTATCCCACAGGCCGGATTTGGCACTTCTGCTTTAAATGAGAGTTTTTCAATGTAAACAAACCATATTTTTGAAGCAAAAAGCTTAATATTCTTTCAATATTCTACATAAAAATTTAATTAGATTTTTTTTTATTTAATGTGATGGCATTTTATTTTAAAGATGTAAGAATAAATATAGAATAAGTAATGAGTGTTAAAACCATGTTAGTTCAGGTTTCACATTCAGGACTAGTCAAATAATAATAACAGTGAAAAAGGTCAGATTACAGAGTGGAAATGTTTACATTTAACATGAACAACCTGGAATTTATTTAGAAAAATCACTGTAAATGGTACTAATATTCAGCCTCACTTTATCATTTATACATGTTCATTATACAGATCACAGTGGATCTACAAATACACCCAACATTTAATAACAGACAGAATATTGGTCCAATTACACTGGTTTATTATGAACACATTTCCAGTTGTTCATATTTGTTCAGGTTATTCACTTTTTTTGTGAAAGGATAGTTTGTGAGTGTAAATATTTTCATGTAATTTTACTTTTTTAAACTAAAACAAAGAGAAAAAGTTGCATTTGTCATTATTTATAGGTTATTGTGACAGTATTTCACTGAATATAGAACCTGAACTAAAATGAGTTTGACATCATTTATTGTTAATATCTTCAGTATCATTTTTATGTTTTCACTAACTCCTCCCATGGTTGGGGTTGGACGCTGTTGGGGGCTGGTTTTGGCCCACGGGCCATATGTTTAACATCCCTGTGATATCAGAACACTCCTGTTGATTGTATGTGTGACAGACTAAGACTCTAACTCTTCCGTTTTTGTTCACAGCTGCAGATAAATCCTCTGGTTTCTCGTTCCGTCGTTGGTGTTTTATGGGTTTTCGGTGATAAATATGTGTGTTTTACCTTCAGCTGTAGATTAGAAAGATGTAGAGGAAGTAAAAATGCATTCAATTCTCCACCAACCTCTGACCTCGACACCGCCTCAGCTTCTCTGGTCCTCCTCCTCCTTCTCCTCCTTCTCCTCCTCCCCTTCCTCCTCCTCCTCCTCTTCCTCAGTGACCTCCATTTGTCACTCCTTTCTTCTCCTTGTTCATTGGCCTTCGCTGCCTCTCATCAGCTGATCTTTGGAAACAAGAACAGGAAGGCCAATGAACGCGCCATGGTGACGCTGCCTCTGGTGGCACCTCCGTGTTTTTGACTTTTCCTGTTGCATGGACCACGTTTTCTTTAATAGGCATCACAGACGATCCTGCAGACATGACATCTGGTTTCTGCTGCAGAGAACCGAACCTTTGACAGAGTGATCAAATGACTCTGCACCTGTACGCTCCTTCTCCAAATTCATGAAGGACTCACACATTTTGTGAAATATGCTCGAGTCAAGGGGATCTGCAGGAATGTTCAGATCAGTCAGTTTCATGGAAGAGTGATAGAATACCTCCAAGAAGTCGTTGTCATCTCCTTTGTCATCGTGTAATTTGTGCAGGATGTAACTCCACTTTGGCGCATTATTATCAGGCAGGTAAAGGTTAGTTCTGATCTCGGGCCCATGTTCATCCAAACCTTCATTACATCCAAAACCAAAGGAGTCAGCGGATCAACCCCTGAGGGACACCAGCTTTGGTTATAAAATGGCTCAAAATGGGATCATGGCGAAGTAAAACATATTTTTTTTTACTCATTGTGAACAGATTGAAGAACCAGACAGTAAACATTTGACCACAGATGGTCTGAACCAATAGCCTGATTTCCCATCCCAAGTTGTCTTCAACTTCGATAGCAATTTCTTCAAACATCTTCTTCACTACTGGTCAGATACATTTAAAATTGTATCTGTATCTTCCTTGAAACAATGTCTACAAAGTTTGTTCACAGTATTTAAAAATTTGGATTTTTAATTTTATTTTTTTTACAAATTTTTGAAGTATGCTGAACATTCTTTTCCTTCTACTGGTCCATGTGTTGACGGTTTATAACATGTAAAGGGCTCCAGATATCAGTCTAATTCTTATTGATCACTGACAGAAGTCATATATGGACTTGGAGTGATTGAGCCAAGTTTCTCCTTCAGTAAAAGCCCCGCCCACTTCTATTGGGGATTGATCTCCTGAATCCATTCAACTGGATTGATCTACATAGAAAAGGACAACGACATACTGGGTCGCTGAAAATACTTTTTACATTCATAGACAGGAGTCATGAAGTGACTTAATGTTACTGATGATACACACAGAAAACAGTTGAACTGAAGTGAAAGAAAAGGCAGATGTAAATGTTAATATTTTACTCTTGGGTGTGAAGTCCCATAATTCACCATGAAGATTAAGATCAATAACATTTTAAGAGTAACGTCACCAGCTGTTTGGGTTTGATTGACTGCAAGCCTGTGTCAATTAGATGTTAGAGATTTGCTTGTGATTAGAGAAGTACAATTGAGGAAAGACTTTTTTTTAACCTACTGACAGTTTTGGCTGTAGCTTCAGCTTTCGTCAGAGCTGTCAAATGCTTCCTGGTGTGACTCTGATGAAGGCTGAAGCTACAGCCACGACCATCAGCAGGTAAAAAAAAAGCAAAAAAAACATCTTTCCTCACTTCTACTTGTCTGATAACAAGAAAATCTCTAACAAATATTTATATGGAAGACATGATGAACGTAATCAATCTGCTTCAGTTAGACTTTTGTAGATTCTGTTCATTGAATCAAACATTCACTTTCATTCGTTATCTCCTACATTTTCTGTGCTCCAATCGTTTCCCAAAACAGTCACTTTTGGCTCCATAAGACCAAGATGGTGACAGTTGAAGACGAACACAAACCCGTGGGCCACTGCACTGATGTTGGACTCAAAGCTATAAACTTGAATTGACAGTAAAGATAAGCCTCGGGGATGTCTATAGGTATTTCTGTTGTCGTCGCTAGAGCAGGTTTTGCAGCATATTTCCCAAAATGTTGAGTTTCATTTTGAGCTTCTTCAACCAGTCAGTTATGGACGATGTCTGTAAAGAAACATCACCTCCCTGAAGACGCTAAGGAGGACAAGCCTTAGAATCTCAGCTGTGATTTGTTGATTCCTAAACCTTCCAAAGGCTCTGACACTTAAGATCAAAACGCTTCAACAAATGGTGAATCCAACGGCGACCCTAAAGCCCCGACTCTCACTCATGGATCCACCCAACCTCCCCATCCCTGTTCTGCTGCTGTAAAAACCCTCCCCAAGCTCAAACAGAACCAGAACCAGGGAACATGACCTCTGAGGTTGGACTGATATGATGTTTTTATTTCTTTGGTTTGTCAGTAAAAGGAGATGTGGGTCAGTCGGCATTTGACATTTGAGAATCTGATGCCGACGCCGGTGAAGGGACGACCAAAGGTGCTTTACAGATTATTATTAGTGAATGTGGAGTAATTAAGGTCACAACTAATGATATTTACAAGTAAAAATAGAAATACTCCCAAACCATAGACCGTCTCAACATTTTTGAACCAAAAACACATTTTACAGCAAATGTGTCCAAACTGTGAGTGAGTAGAAGGTCAATGCGATCAGTCCTTGAAGGATGGGCTTCTTCAGGATGTAGGCGGTGGATTTAAGGCCACAACTGTAGTTCATGTTCCAACTAGGGCATTACTGACTTCAGATCCAGAAGTTCACAATTGAAAGCTGCACGTCCGTGGCTGTGGTTTCCTAAAACCGAGTCCAGCAGGTCCAGATGTGTGATTCTTTTGGGCCAGCCGCTCAGCTGTCTTTCATGGTCCCTGTAGTCCTTCTTTAACTTCTTTAGTTTGTTGAAGCTGGTCCAGGACGTAGCTATCCAGTCGTAGCTATCTATTTTTGTGTTTTTCAAACACCGGCTTTGTTCCAAAGGCTCTTCGAACTTGTCTTGGACTTCAGATGAAGACCACAGTGTCAGAAACACTGGGTCTCCTCCTCAGTGCACTGCTGCCGGTTTTTGGCATCTATAAGTGTTTCTCTAAAAACTAAACTAAACTAAAAGCTCATTGGGTGTAGTTTAAAAAATAGCAGTTCATAGCTGATTTGATCTGTAACCCCCGCCCACTGATTATTCGTCATCGGTTCTTAGCCTAGCTCCTGTTTAGCTCAAAGTTGGTGCTTGCCTGGAACCACTCATCCACACATGTTGCACCTTATGCTCAATGTTTTCATGTAGAAGATGAGAGTGTTGACATGCCTTGGATGAAGGCTTGTGTGCTGTCAGGTAATGGGAGGGACATCGAGAATAACACACCACTTTTGTTAACTCCTCCAAAGTTATGTCAACTTGTGCCACAGACATCGACAAACCAACTTCTGTATTAATGCCCTAGTTCCAACTCCCAAAATAGGATGGTTTTTCTGTAGAAGTCGGCTTCTGTTACATCCTGGACCTGGTATCTCAGGAACAGTTTGACAAAGTATCTCAAAATGTGACATCAAAGTTCACTTGGATGCAACAGTAAGTTCTTTGGTTTTATTTTGTGTTCTGTGATTTCTTGTATCTGTTAATTTAGATCTATCAGTCCATTAAGTAGACCATAAAGCCTCATAACGCTGATGTTCTAAGTCACCAAAGATATCATAAGCTGTAAAACTCTCAAAGAGGTTGATGTGAAACGTATTTTTGGTTCAGAGACGTTGACACTGAAGATGTATCTAAGCTGACAAAAAATACTTACTTGTTTTTCAATGTTATCAATAGAAAAGCCGTAAATGAGAGTTGAATAAATCCTTAACATCCACCAGGTAACATGAGACGTGTTGACATTTATTCAATTCAGGTTCTGTTTTAACTGACATTTAAACACAAAAACAAGATTATTTTTCCTTTAAAATGAAGTCAAACATCTTGTTTTGACCTTTTGTATTTACTATTGTTAATGAACCTTGCTGATTCTGTGGGTTCCATGGAAACGCAAACCTTAACTTGTCCAAACTTTAGATTCCTTGATGGTACATATTGCACCTTTGGCCAATACTTTGACCCACCTGGTCAAATTATTGATGAACGTACAAATGCGATGTGAAGAAAACGTCATATTGGTCGAACCCTGATGAACTCTGACCCCGCCCTCTCGCATGCCTCGGTATCCTCCCTCTTTCTCTGTAGGGAAAAAGAGAGAGATGTATGAGCATCCTGTCTTCTGCTTGGCGTCTCAAGTGATGGATTTAACCATTCGTGAGTACCTTCCTCATTCCCCACCTCTGCACCTGTTGAACCTCCTCCAACCAGCATGAACCGCCACCTCGACCAGCTCCGCCCTCACATCCCTCCAGTCGTTTGCTGTGTTTGGATCTGTGGTTTCAGTCTGCGACGTCCTGGTGCTGCCTCTGTCTTTCGGACTGTTTTCTGTCTGTCTGTCTGTCTGTCTGTCTGCGACTTGAATGCATTTTTACTTTGCTTGTGTGTAAATCCTCCTCAGTGTTTAGGATCATGTTTTGTGATTTTAGTCAAAGACGTCAACATCCTGCACTGGTTTTAAGGGAAACTCATTCAGGTGTCAGTGCTTTGGATTCAGGTGAGGAAATCCAGGATGCAGATTCTGGACATGAATGTGACTTTGACCTGGTTTTCAGATTTCCTCTTGGTCCCGGCGAGGACGCTCACCTTTCCTGTTGTGCTTGTTGTACTTACTTAGAACTGACTTCTACAGTTTATTAAATGTTCCGTCTCTTCTCTCTCCTTCTACCTTAAACATTCCTTCTTTCTCTGACCTCCTCTCTGTCCTTGCAACCTTTATTTTTATATTCTTTGACTCTCACTTAGTGGAGAATAGAAACCTAATGGATCCAGGTGACGTTGTACTGTATATCTAACATCTGCTACGAGCTCATGTTTAACCAGAACACATCCAGTCCTCCCTTAAACCATCCCACCACAGACCCCGTCACAACCTCCTTGATACGTTCCTGAACGAGGTCAAAGCAACGTTGTAGGAAACGTTCCTGGAGCGTTGTGTCGACATTGGTGTGATTCCCACCCGGACGTGTTTTTCACTGCTCACACAGAAGTTAGATGTATTCAACCAGTGAAAATGTCTGCAATTTCAAGCAGGCATCCCAGTATTTTGGCAAAAAAAAAGCACTTGCAATTTTTTTCTTCATTAATTCTGATTCTCTTTGACCTGGCCTTGTCAGCATGTTCCTGAATTGGAATATTTTTAGTGAAACAACCAAAAAAAGTCTTCCAACTTCAAATGTGTAGCTTCAGGACAAATGATGAGAAGCAGTGAGATGATGACAAACAGACACTTTTCAGTTCAGTCACACGTTACCAGTGAAAATCACTTTTGCTGATGAGTAATCCAACATCCACGCATGGTAGAAAACACTGTGTGCATGCAGGTGACGTTCCATGTATTCAGCCTATCGCTTTGTCTTTAACAAAGCCACTAAAACTCATGGGTTTAAGGTCACGATGTGTGAAATATTTTGGAACAAGTCAAGTCAGAAAATCTCCTTCTGTTGTTGTTTTTGGTGGTTCTTCTGGGTTCAATTGGACTGGTTTAGCTCTTTTGAAAAGGTTTGGTCTCTCATCCCAGAGACTTGTTCAGTTCTAATAATTGGTGGGAGAAACTGGACTTATAAACCTGTAGGGGGGGGTAGTCTGTGCAGGTGTTAGTCCCACCCTTAAGTGTTAGGTGTGTCCCTGGGGGTAGAGTCGCTAATGGGTATTGTATGTGAGTTTCGGGGTTGTGACCATATGGGTGTGTCACTGTCCAAATCCTTCAGGGGAGTTTGTTTGGTTTCAAGTGGAATGTTGTTGGTTGAACACTTAGTGACTGTTTTTTAAATGATGTTATAGATTATTGATCAGTAGTGTCTAAGATCACCACCTCTGTTCAGGGAAAGATTTTCCACTTTCACAAAAATGGCTTCTTTGACTCCATTCTTAAATATTTGACTTCTCTGGCTGGATGAGAGATTAAACATTTTTAAAAGAGCTAAAACCAGTCCAGTCCAGCTGAACCCAGAAGAACTATCAAGAACAATGATCACCTGTGCAAATGAGAACCTACACAGACACCTTCTGTTGTTGTGTTTGACAAACTGAAGCTCAGTGTAAATTTGACACAAAGTGGCTTTAAAACATCAGCATTTCATTTCCAAAAGACCTTAGATTCCATCAGGGTCTGATGGAAAATCATGTTAGATCTTCTAGAGCTGGTGCAGAACAACCAACGAAGCATGAACTTATTTCTAAAATATTTGCTAGGGGAGTACCATTGATCCAAAACTCGGCCTTGTCGCAGAAGTATTCTGAGCAGATGCAAAACTGAGTGAAACTGCAGTCAACAAGTTCCATTTCAGAAGTCACAGTCACAGAGTTTGTCCCAAATCCTGACACACAGGACAACCCGGACCAACAAGAGCAGATCTGCAGGTCCATTCTGAGGAGGCACTCAGGCGTTTTAGCATGACTGAAACTCCAGTAGAGAATCTCCCATCAGCCCACTGGGCCCAAACCATCACAGAAATGGAAGAGATCTGCTCGTGCATGACAGCGTTTCAGCACCAGCCAGACAAAATGAACTGGACCAGAATGGAGACGCTGTGATGTTCTCAAAACAGCACTTACGCTGGTTGGATAAAGGATAAAGTCCAACCACTTGAACAAATGTTAGAGCATCAAACAATACAGAAACAAAACCAGGCTTTATAGGGCATTTAGCTGATGCTGCAAGTGCGATAGCCGTCTTGTAAACAAAAATGTGTTGCTAACAGTCAACCCTATTGGACCAAAGATTAAGGACCTGATTTACTAAAGGCTTGTGCATGTAAAAACATGCACAAACTTGACTGCACACGCAAAAACACGTTGAAGCTGATCTACTGACAGGATGCACCAAGGGTTACATCTCTTAAATGGTCAAAATAGCTCATCCAACAAATTTAGCGCATTTTCCTCGATGAATATGCAATTGGGCATTTCTGCCAGAACACGCCAAGTTATTGGGAGGAGTAAATGCAAATATTTATTTAGCGTGGCGAATGTGGTTGACCAAACTTGAAACTGATGTCAGTGACTGATTTTGCATTTATATTGATCAGGTCTAAAGGCAGGTTTGAACTGGAACAGCTTCACCAAAAGTGGCTGCAGTTGTGGTGTGGAGGCGGGGCATAGATGCAACCAAAGGCATCGCAGAGAACCAATCTGTTGTGATCGCATCAACATTTATGGAATGACAGAAGAAAAAATAGTTGAGATATATGTTCCCCCCCAACTTTAGAGGACTTTTGTATCAAAGGATACTTTTCTCACTTGATGTGATGATTGTGATTAAAAATACGCACCAACATTACAATATAGTGAGACCAAATTATGTCACAGTCATTCAATTCAACCCCAATGACTGCCCACCTCTAAAATGAATCTGACACCGCTGCCCAGCAATTCCATTATAGACCTTTTAGAACTTGCCTTCTATGACAAAAATCCTCATGTTACCCTTGCATCTGGATCTGTTGCCATTAATGCTAGCATATCCCAGAGCAGTTTTTACAGCATACTATCTCCATGACGACAACCAGTAGCACACGCAAAATCCTCATTTAAATAGGACCGTCTCCAAGACTTTGCACCTGTTGTCATTTGTGCAGGCAATCCGAGTTGATCAGCCATGACACGCAATTTTTTTGAGTGAGCAAGCAAATTGGCACCCGTTATTTGCGATCTTAGTAAATCAGGCCCAAAGAGTTGGATCTCAGCCTTTTAAACTTTTAACAATTAGTTTATGTTTTTAATCAGCTGCTTTATTAAATGAGTTTGAACCCATGTGCCACACATGCAAATCCTTCGTAACTAGGGATGTTTGTTTGACTTTAATTGATGAACACCATAAGCTTTGCACTGCGTAACGGTGTTTGGTTACAGCAGATTAGTGTTGTTTTTTTAGGTGAATTGTTTGAAATGTCATACAAGCACCAAACCTGACACAAATCCTCCCAAGGGGTTTCTGGTTGGAAAAAAAGCTGCTGGCCACCTGAAATTCAAGATGGCTGCCATTTTTTTCCAGATGGCTCCTATCCTGTCATATAAATTACTGATTTTTCCAGAATCGTACTAAAGTAACCAATTTAGTTGATGTTGGTGTTAAAAGTAGGTTCTCCAGTATTTATTTGTTCTTCTTTCTACAATTTTGAGCCCAAAACAGTGAAAAATTGATGTTGCAGCAGATAAGTGTTTTCAGGTGAATCATTCCAAATGTGGTACAAACACCAAAGTGCGCACAAATCCTCCTGAGGGGTCACAGTTTTGAAAAAATACATTATCCACCTGAAATTGAAGATGGTGTCCATGTGACACCCATGAATGAGTGACCACATTATGGTTTTGAATGTTAACTATTTCCGGTCAGATGTTATTGATATGTCCCAAAATGTGTGGTTTTTATTGTATTTATGGGTACGTTTTGTTTAATAACAATAATTTCATTTGGCCACAAGGGAGCGACTATTGCATGGGGTACCCCAGGTCAAAGTGACAGCCGGAACTCGTCTTCAGAACAAGAGAAGTGAGTGAAGGAAACACTTGGCCTGTTGCATTTCTGATTCTCTTTCCTGTTCTTTACAGTAGTAAAGAATAGTAAAGTAGTGTAGTAATGGATAAAACCTTACCAAACCATATCAAACGCTTGTTAGTACAGCATACATGTCGGTGGCATGTTATTTTGCGTCAGTCGATATGTTTCTTTGTCTTACACGTCGTGCCAAGTGTCTTGGTATGGCAGCCTATGGTCATTTATGTTAATAAAACGGCTCTCTACGGTGTTATGTGTTTATTACTATTAGTTTGTCTTACGTCGTAATTTTCTTTTGCGTCACCATGGATTACAGTGGGTTCTTTGTTCTTTTGCTGCGCTCCATGCTTAACATTCAGGGCGGCTGTGGTCCTGTTGGTAAAGCGGGTCGTCCAATGATCAAAGAGTCGGGGGTTCAAATCCCGCCTCCAACTGTCCACATGCTGAAGTGTCCTTGGACAAGATACAGAACCCTAAATTGCCCCCAGTGAGTAGTGAGGTAGGGCCTTGCATAGTGGTAGCCCCCCCCCCACTGGTGTATTAGTGTGTGCGTGAATGGGTGAATGTGAGGCTTATATTGTAAAATGCTTTGAGCACCATTAATGCGTGGAAAATATAAGTACCGGCCATGTACCTTTTAACCTGAAAAAGTCCTATCACCAGCATATCTGCACAAGAAAATGTTATAATATTAGTTTATCATAAGCAGCAGCCCAAAGCCTGTTATAAGGAAGTACTGTGTCCTTATCATTTGTTATGGTTATTGAAACTGTAGCAAATGATTCTGATTAAATTAGGAAACTGTTGTAAGCTGAAAGATGTCAGTTAAAGGAAAGATTGGTTCAGAAAATATGAATAAGAACAAAATGTGGACAGTGAAACAAATTAATTACATGACATACGTAAAAATAAAGAACGAGAGAAGCGAGTGAAGGAAACATTTGGCCTGTTGCAATTCAGATTTTGTTCCTTTACAGAACAAAATTAATCTGTATACAGGCCTCACACCCGGGTGTCTAGCATCCATCTTGTTTAAATGTCCTCTATTGTATCATATGAATGTCCTATTTGACCACAGTCTGACTAAAGTAACAGATGGAGTTGAGATTGGTGTTAAAGTAGGTTCCCCAGTCTAGGAAATCCAACAGTACAACTACAGATCTATTTGGAGATTCTTTAAAGCATTTCTACAACACAACAATGAAACATGAACAGGGAACACAGTATTTACAAAGATATGAAACAACATTTACAACTGTAGATCTTTTAACTAGAAATGGACAAGTTTGTGTATATTTAAAACAAAAAGTAATCTTTCAGTATTGATTATAACGCCATATTGGAAACAATGGCAGCCATCTCGAATTTCAAGTGGCCAGCAGATTTTTTCAAAACAGCAACCCACAGGGAGGAATTGGACCCAGTTTGATGTTTATACCATATTTTGAACAATTCACCTTAAAAAAGTCACTTATCTCTGGACTATTAACGTGTCACTGATTTGGGCTGAAATGGTTAAAGAAGATCAAATGGATCCTGGAGAACTTACTTTAACACCAACATCAACTACATCTGTGACGGTGTTCAGATTCTGTAGTCAAATAGGACATTCATACAACATGATGAATGACATTTATACAAGATGGAGTCTTGAATTTGAGGTGGACAATGCATTTTTTCTAAACATTAACTCCTCAGGTGGATTTCTGTTCAGTTTGGTGCTTGTACCACATTTTGAAGGATAATTTCCCTGATCTGCTCCACTATAGTCGGATACTTTTGCTTCATTTCCTCCTGAGACTAAAATATGTTGGTGTTCATATGACGTAGATGCTGATGTGAAACCGTAGGACTGATTTTAAACTCCAGCCACATCAGGTCTCAGGTGTTCCTCTACCCAGTGGTAGTGGTTTGTTGTGGGTCCAGATGTGAATGAGTGATATGTTTTAACTTCTGTGGGTTTTTTTTTTTATATTTCTTAATTTATTTAAATATGTTATGGCCTGAAGGGTGTAACATATTTAACAGAAGACACAGGAGACATTATTCAACCTTAGATTTCTTTAATTTTATTGTTTTTCTTCTCTTTGTGTGATCTGTTTTTAAAAATAATCAAACCACCCCTATTGACCCCCGTACCCAAAGTAACAAAAGAACAGACCAGACCTAAATAAAAATAAGGACGATGTTCTGGACAGGCCAACCCTATACGGGGCCGTAGAACCTGCCAGCACACCACTACCCAAACCAAAAATAAGACCCAACTAAGTCCTAATAAAAGAAATAAATGAAAACAGGACGTCTGGATCCACCTGGACAAATCAAAAAGAAGCTAACAGAGGGCTAACAAAGAGTTACCGTAGCCTGCAGGCATGGATCACCTGCGTGGTGTGGAGGTGCGCGTCCAGACATGCGCGTCTCCGAAGTTGGACGCCAGAGCTGTGGGGAGCAAAAGGAGACAGAACCAACGTACCAGTGGTCCATCTCAAACCTCTCAGAACACAGGAAAACGAATTGGTTTTTCACCAGAAAACACAAAATACGAAACACTATCGGTCAAAAGTTTGGAAACACCTTCTCATTTAAGTGAAATGAGTTGGGCCACTGATGTTCAAGCAGTGCTCAGCATCACTGGGAACTCCTTCAAGACTGTTGAAAACATTTCAGGTGATTAGTTTAGTTTATTTTTGCACAGATAAAAGAAAACAAATGAGAAAGTTAAAGAAAACAAATACAGTACAGGAAGAGGCAAAAAGCCCAGACAGGCTTATCTAAAGCCTTCACCTCAAAAACGAAAGGAAAAAAAATGTTTATTTAATACAAATAACATAAAATACATGAGCTCAATGAAAGAATATATGCATGGTTATACCAATATAGAGAATTTAATGTATGTGCACATACATATAAAAACAATGTTTTAAAACGGGGAGATAATTTTTTTTATACATGATTTAAAACTTTTCATAGTTAAACATCTATCTGCCATATAGGAAAAGTCGTTCCATAACTTGACACCCCTAATGTGATGACCTCATTGTAATGTTTATGTTATGGTATGGCTATATCTATACAGGGGGCGCTCTTGAGTTAGTATGTTCATGGTTAAACCTGTAGAAGAAAAGAATGCAATAAAAAGAAAACGGAGAGCAAGAAAGAATGTAATGGAGTCTTTTTGGATAAGCTACGGTAACTAAAAGTGCATAA
>JAPTGZ010000022.1:33605565-33616296 GCA_029814645.1 Fowleria isostigma | reverse complement strand
CCCACCCCCCCTTCTAGGCCTCGTTAGGGAAGCATTGGCCCTTTGGCACAATGCGCCTGCAGGACTCATTGTAAAGTACTGAGGGGTTAATGAGCAGTGGCTTCTCTTCACTCTTTGGCTCTATTCCTGCTTTAAATGAGAAGCGACTGAAAGGACGGAGCTCCGATCGACCACAATAGGCCCCGGAGACGTTCACATGTCCTGTTGAAAACACACCAATGAAATCATGTTGCATTTCTGATTAACACCCAGACTCCGCACAAACTCCACGTACGCCGCAGAAAACACCATCAGTCGCTGACCCCCGCTCCGGCTGGAAACCATCGGCGATTATGTGGAGCGCCGAGGAATCCGGTGTGTGATGCATGGAAATGAGGCACTCAAGACCAAGACGGCGAACACAGCGATTAAAATGGAACAGCCGCCGCATTCACTCGCACCTCATTTAGATTCTTTTACAAAGTCAACCCTGAGCCTTTCTCCACCAAAACCCCATCAGAACGTCTTAAAGACAGAGTGAGACACTTGTCCCTGGGATGTTCCTGCATCCCGCCCGCCTTGGCATGTCAAGGGCACGGCGGCCCAGGGAAGGAGCTTTGTGGCTGGGGGGGGACGGGGTACATGGGCTGATGGGAATGGAGCGGGGAGGGAGATCTCAGCGCTTGTCTGTTGTCACTCTTCACTCCCTGACCTCCATCTATCGGAACACTCCAGGGCCAGGAGCTGAGGGGAACCTTGGCCTCTCCAGACCAAACCAGGTCCGAGGGTTCTCCCAACAACGTGGACCGAGTAGAGCGTTTCACACATGAGCACACAAGTACCGACAAATTCACAAAAAAGTACTGACAAATTCAGAGAAGTACTGGCAAATTCACAAGAGTACCAGCAAATTCACAAAAATACTGACAAATTCACACAGAAGTACTGAAGAATTCACATACAAATACCAACAAATTTACATACAGGGAACCGGCAAATTCGCAAAAAAGTATCGACAAATTCACACAGAAGTACTAACAAATTCACTAAAAGTACAGACAAATTCACATACAAGTACCGGCAAATTCATAAAAAAGTACTGAGAAATTCTCACACAAGTACCGGCAAATTCACTATAAAGTATCGACAAATTCACTCAGAAGTACCAACAAATTTACACAGAAGTACCGACAAATTCACACACAAGCACTGACAAATTCACAAAAAAGTATCGACAAATTCACCAAAAACTATCAAAAAATTCCTACAAAAGTACTGACAAATTCACACAGACCGCAGTTACAACTTCCACAAATCTGCTGTGAACACTGAGTAAGTCAAGGCTGTGTGAAAGAAAATAAGACCAAGTTTGACAGGTTTGAACTAAATAAGGCAATCAGAATTAGGGATTGGAACTGATAAGAATTTAACAGAATCAGAATCAGCTTTTTTAGCAAAGTATGTGAACACAAACAAGGAATTAGCTTTGGTTTTCCTTTGCTCACAGAGTACAATTTCAACATAGACACAACACACTTCAACACAAACCTGATATAACCAAACATTTAACTAGAGACAAGGACGACAATGGGTTGGGAATAGTATGTAACAAATAAATATGAATGTAAATAACTGGGTACAGGTTGGTCTATTAAATATATTTATGTAGATATTATTTACTTATATTATTTACAGACGACAGCGTAGGGTCTATTGAGTCTGCTGGCAGGGCACGGACAGTAAAGTGCGCATAAAGCGGTGGCCTTTGACCTCTGTGGCCAATGTCACTCATATTCACACTCAGGACAGTGAGCCCTATCCGAGCATGTACATGCCATGTACCCAGACCACATACTGACATTTGCCCAGGATGAATGGGAGTCAATGGGACACACCCAGTGTGGGTCAGTCACATGTGTGCCACTGTACCCCATTGACATTTGACCCCTACAGTAACATGGGGGACCTCAAGAACTTTCAAACAAGCCATATTTTTTTGTGGTCACCATGGAAACTTCTATTTTGTTTTTGCTCAATTATTATTATTATTGTTAATCTTATTTTTTTCTTCCTCCTTCCCTTCGAACTTAAATTTGACCCGCTAAACATTTACAAAAACTCCCCAAATTTTGCCCAAAATTCAGAAATGCAAGAAACTGAATTTACATATAGGATTTATAGACATCCATAAAAAAAAATGGCACGACACTGCCCCTTAAAAAGTGGAAATACATTACGTCAATGGGACCTCATCCAACATAAACTTGATCGTAGAGCCACAAAAATTGGTACCCAGATTCATCATCAGAAAACAATAAAATATATATTATTAGGGCCACACCCCTAAACCAACCATAAGTCAGCCATCTTGGATTGAAAATAAATGCTGAGTCAGCGTTTTTGTTGAGGAAACAGATCAACTTTTATTTCCTGTCTTACAAGTGTTCAGTGTGGACATCACCCATAGAATGGATGGTGATATGCTGATACGTGTCTGGGGGGAAGTCTCTTATCACATTGATGTCTGTGCTGCAGGTGGTGGCCACATTGACTGCTTGTAAGACAGGAAATAAAAGTTGATTGTGAGTAGAATACTTGTGACTTGGCTGGAGTTTTCTATTAATTTTTCTTACTAAAATATTGCCTAATGAAATTGGTTTATTGTTTTTGAATAAACCTGTACATAATTTAATGTGAAAAATGCAAAATGCAGAGAATAATATTATAATAAATGGTGATAAATCACTCAAGAAAGGAGAGAAATGAATCTGGAAACTGAAACACAAGTAGCTCTGGGTCTAAATGGGTTCATTAAAGATCTGGTCGTCAGGACTGAACTGAATGTGGACGTGGATCTGGGCCAAAGCCTGGGAGTGTAAACATGGTCAATTACAATCCTTATGTTGGAGGTGACGGGTACGAAAGTGGCTGATCACATCCAACACAAATATGTAGAGATGTGATGATGGGTCAAACCCATCTGCTGTGACAAACACACAAACATACACAAGACATGTCATATGGAAATCAGACACCGGCTCATTACACACGTTCATGGGTGGTGGGTTCACCAAACTACAACTGCTCTCTGAAGGGTGGGGGTGTCGGTGGGTTTGGGGATGTCCGGTATCACAGCAGGACCAGGTCAGGACAAACCCTCTGCCCTCTGACCTGACTTGGTCCTGCTGGGAAACAGCCTCAATGCCTTCACTTCAGACTTCAAGTCAAAGACCCCCAGAGGCTGAACGGATGTGAAAATGGAACGAGATAGTGGAATCTGCTGTGGAGTTCCACAAGGGTCCATACTTGGACCACTATAATTTCTTATTTATAATAATAATTTGGCAAATGTTTGAAAAACCATTTCTCCAATCATGTTTGCAGATGAGACAACTTCATTCATTTCTAGGGGTGTAACAAAATTTTGTGTCGCAAAATTTCATGAAATAAAAACTACAAAATAAAAATCAAGTTAAAAAATTTCAAGAATGTGAAAGGGCGCCATGTACTGAGACTGATGATTTCTGACCCTGTCTCTGACTGTAGCAGCGCTCTAACTTCATGTAAAAATGGAGGAAAACAAGAAATTATGGACGCTAGGGATGCAACGGGAAAACCATGGACTGTTTGTCCTGTTTGATCTGCCCTGCACAGGGACAATTCACTGCATTCTCTCTTTCTCACGCTCTCTCTCTCTCTGTGTCTTTCTCTGTGAGACTATTACACTGTAAAATCCAATTAGTTATTACTTAAAAAAAGGCATGCAAACCAGCTGCACTTAAAAAAAAAAACAAGAGAACTAGATCTTTTGAGTTGCATTAACTAGTGCTTCCTTTGTAGAGTAAACAAGAATAAAGTTATAATATTTTGAGAATAAAGTCATATGTTTAAAAAAACTCATAATATTTCAAGAATAAAGTTGTAATATTATGAGAATAAAGTCATAGTTTTAAAAAACTCATAATATTTTGAGAATAAAGTCGTAATATTACAAGAAGAAAGTCATAGTATTCAAGAATGAAGTCATAATATTACGAGAATAAAGTTGTAGTATTACGAGATAAAGTCATAATATTAGGAGAATAAAGTCGTAGTTTTAAAAACTCGAAAATAGTGTTGTAATTTTATGAGTCGTAATATTCTGAAATTAATTTGATGGTCAGTTTCCTGTTACAGCGAACGCAACAAGTGAAGCAACTTCACTTCTGTTGAACTGGACCAACCTTATTCTCGTAATATTAAGACTTTATTCTCGTAATACTATGACTTAATTCTCGAAATGTTACAACTTTATTCTCAAAATATTACGAGTTTTTTAAAGCTACGACTTTATTCTCGTAGTAACAAGTAATTTGTTTTTCTTATGTAGCCCTTATACACCGTCGTATCATCGACCAGATCGGTAGGAGTCATGATTGAAGGAAACTAGAGTTGGAGGGGGTCAAGTAGATTGGGTCAATAAAAAAGTCCATAAATCAGCATCTTATGCACAAAAGAATTATATTATTTTTCACAATTTGTTTTTGGTCAGAATTCAACAGTTCATTTTGTATGATGGTTTAAATTGTGACCCATCCACTAAAATCATCCCATTATAAACAGTTACATTTCTTCACTAACACCCTTCTACCTATGAAGACAAAATGTAACATTTGACCAAGCGCAAAAATAATAATGTATATTAACTAATTTTCATGTAAATCAGTGACATATGACGGGGTGAAAGATTAAAAAAATAACTAAGACAATTATTGGGTAGAATGCGACACCCCATGACCCTAGTGAGGATAAAGCTGGTTCAGAAAATAAATGAATGAATGAATGTTGGGGAAAAAATGTTTTTGTATGTTTTGCATCAAAAAAATATGGTTTGTTTACATTCAAAACACATCACTTGAAGGGTTAAAATGTGACACTTAGTATTTGTGTTATTGTGTAATTTACTGAGTTTCAATGATTTAACTGATTCAATAAATAAATGAATAAATCAAACAGAAACAACCGTGGTTAAATATCAGCTACATTTACAAAAGAAATAATGAAGAGGGGATGTTGCGGTGTTCATTTTTACAGGTTGAGTGTGTGACATTTAGTGACATCTAGTGGTGAAACTGCAGATTAGAAACGAATCCTGAATCCTGCTTCATCCACTGAAACATGGCCGATGAGTCGGACCCACACTCGTAATAACAACATGACGAGTGATGCTCAAGAACATTAACACCGATTTTAACAGACGTAAAGCAGAAGCTCGTCTAGAAACATGGACGACAGGTTATTTCTGTGGATAGTTTTTATGTTTTTATTTGATTTAAATACAGTTGGTTCTGTAGTTCCTGATGAAGCCACGAGATGAAACTGGCTAGAGATAGATAGAGAGGCAGAGATAGACAAACAGAGATAGAGATGTATGGATGGAGGGATGGAGGGATGGAGGGACAGATGGATGGATAGATGGATGAATCAATGGATCTATAGATAGATAGATAGATAGATAGAACAATAGATATACACAGAGAGGTAGAGATAAAGGTAGAGATAGGGAGACAAAGAGATACATAGAGATAGAGACAGTGAGACAGGCAGACAGACAGATTTGTAGAATTTAGAAATTTAAAATCTAAAGTTTTTCTAAACATTGATGACCCCTGGATGTGACCTGTTCCATGTGTACACATACAACACTCAACAAACACATAATAAAGTTATTTTTGTTTATAATGATACAGTAATTATGAATATTATAATCCACTTGTACAATCACATCCCATTAAATCCACTAGACATTCCACTTGTTTTTTCATAATCATAACATGTAAGATTATTCATGTCACATCCACATGTATGTCAGTTTAAATCTAGAGAAATGAATAAAATGGTAAACATACACTGAGTTAAAGCTGCTTCTGTCATTACGGCTCAAACACACAATTCCAGGTGTGTTTGTTCTTCAGTCAGGCTCCATTTTCTGCGTGGGTTCGACTGGCGTCTGCGACGCTAAACTGATTAGCGTCCGATGGAGGACTTGGTTCAGAGGCAGATACCAGCTGCTGCTCCATACGTGGATCCGTGTGGAGGAAGGATCGATATCAACAAAAGGCCTGAGTACACAAACGCACACCTCAGACATGTGCTTTCAGATGCACATTTAATCCGCCAGTCGATGTGAACAGCACCGCACATTCCAACTTTACCAGGCGGCGGCAGAAAGACATCCGCGGACGCACAATCGATACAGTGTGTGAAGTGGAATTCAGCGAGTCCACCCCCCCCCCCCACCGGGACCAGGAAGAAGAGAAAAAAAACAAAAAAACAAAACAGAGCTCAAGTATATTTAAGTTGAACAGAATTTTCACATGAGCTCCTGGAGTGATATTGTTCTTTTGTAAATGGAATTTTTCATTTTAAACATGTCCTTGTAGTCTACATAAACTGTAAATGGTCAGTACTTATATGACGCCTTTATCCAAAATGCTTTACAATACAAGCCTCACATTCACCCATTCACGCACACACTCATACACCAATGGGTGGCTGCCACTATGTAAGGCACTACCAACCCTCACTGGGAGCAACTTAGGGTTCAGTGTCTTGCCCAAGGACATTTCGACATGTGGAGAATTGGAGGCGGGATTTGAACCACTAACCCTTTGATCATTAGAACTCACTCTACCAACTTCGCCACAACCACCCAAATGCTATTTAGTCCGAATTCTTCATTCATTGGTAAATGGTCTGTACTCATATAGTTCTTTTCTACACATTAATGGCACTCGAAGCACTTTACAATACGAGCTTCACATTCACCCATTCATACACCAGTGGGCTGCCACTATCCCAGGCACTATCAGGCCTCACTGGGAGCAATTTAAGGTTCAGTGTCTTACCCAAGGACACTTCGATATGCAGACAGTTGAAGGTGGGATTCGAACTGCTGACCTTCTGATCATTGGACGACCTGCTCTACCACCTGCGCCCCTCATTGATTCAAATCCACAGGTCCATTTTCAAGTCCATTTATGACTAATGACAGTAGACAGGTGGTTTGGAGTGCTGGCCCTTTAAATAAAATGAACTACTTCAGGCCTCGCCCTCTCCAGGATGTTGACTGTGCTGTTCAGCCATCTTTGTAGTTTTCAGGATACAGTGGGCTGGCCTAAAATAATCATTTCTAATAATAACGTAGTGGTGGTCCAACTGTGTGGTTGATCGTCATAGGTCTGAGTCAGAGTGTGACCTGGAGGAGGAGGAACGAAAACAACAACCAACAATAAACAACAACAACAACCACTTCTGGAACAACTTCACCACCGTCATTCTACAGTCCGCTAAGTCAACCTGGAAACCCTACCCATCCACACTCACAAAGATCAGTTTAAGTATCCGTTACCTTCTACAATGTGTGACAGTGTTTCTACAGCACTGAGTCAAAAACATCCAAGTCTAAATATGTTTTAGATGTGTTTAAAACAAGAGAGAATTAACGCATTGTAAGCAAAAAAAAAAAAAAAAAAAAAAAAAAAATCAATGAATTAGCATCTACTGCCCCAAGTAAAAAACTGGAAATCTTTACAAATACATTGAAATAATAATCAGTCCGACTAGTTAAGGTGTTAAAGGTCTAGACATGTCTTTAATAGATAGGTGTGTAGAAATATTAGGTGTAAATACACTTTAGATGTGTTTAAAACCAAACAGGGAATTAGTCGTATGGACTACAACCACAGCTGCTGATGTCATATTCAGACTGCTGACGTCATACTCAGACTGCTGATGTCATACTCAGACTGCTGACGTCATACTCAGACTGCTGACGTCATACTCAGACTGCTGATGTCATACTCAGACTGCTGACGTCATACTCAGATGTTTGTCTGAAGTCTTGACCTTGTTTGTTCAAATGTAACAATGTAACTTTTGATAAAACCAAATAAACTAAAAATAAATTCAAACGTTGTAAAAATCCACTGGATTTATGTCAAAATTAATATTAAGATAGGTCTGCAACACCTGGAGGGTTCAAACTCAAACTACAGTATATGAACTATTAGGATCAAAAATACACAAATACATGAGGGACAAGAACAGAAGGTTTAGATGAATATGAACCCTTTAAGTTGAACAGAGTTCTCACATAAGCTCCTGGGTCTAAGTGTTTTACAGAAGAAGTGAAGGTGGTGTGTGGATTAGTCTAGGGTCATTGGGGGGGGGGGTCCACCTTAAGGCCAGTGTTGGTTGGACACAGATCTGTTGGTTAATGAGACAACATGACGATAGTCGGCGCTGACTGAAGGAACAAAGAGCTGCAGACGATGCTCTAAGTGGAGGTGACATCCACCATCACCACGGATACAACCCAGACTCCAACAGGCTCCACCCCTAGACCCCCAGGTCAGCCAACGCCTCTTAATCACCATCATCATCTTTGAACGCATTAGCACCAAACATGACGTATTGACTGTTGAATCCACTGATCAGTAGAGATGGAACCAGTATGGATTCTGCAGGTACAATTATTGTCTAAAGAATAATCCCAGTTTGACAATTATCACCATCATTATGAAAGGATTGTTTTCAGTGATGACTGACGTTGATGTTCAATATTTAATATAAGCATAAATGATGGTATTATCATTAATACCAGACTAACATTTATTGATCCCCCATGAGGAGATAAGAGTAATAAACTAAGTTTCATCGTCATCTGTCGTCCACACATACAGTCATGGACTAAGTCTAGTACCATCCTATTTAGAACACCTAACAACTGGACTCATAATTAACCAATCAGAGTCATTAATAACTCATAATGATGGTAAACATCTGCACTTCATCTGTATTCTACAAAAAAACAACAACAACACATTTAATAGATTTTATAAATATGTATTTGTTGATAAAGATGAACAAATTCACTTCTATCTGGACAAAAGTCCTGTCGCAAATTATAATCAATTAAATTAAAATCAATTAAATTATAGACAAGATATTCAATCTTTTTGTAAAGTTATAAAAAAAAAAAAAAACCTAATATAAATTCAGTCTAAGGTTCAAGGTGACTTTGATACCCGTAGGTAGATTTATTTTACAGCCTGGAGAGGACATGTCAAAACTACGTCAAACATTAAAACATTAAAAACACAGGACACATACGTAAGACAATTTAAGAACAGCACAGACAAAAGACACGGACAGGTACTCAAGCAGATACTGAACAGGATTAAAAGACTAAAATAAATAGATAAAAAAACAGACCAAAATAAAGCTAGAAAAGCACAGACCTCCGCCAAGCATGATAGTTCCCCCCATACTGTGACTCACACCAAAGTAATAATCCTACATTTATTTGTATTAATGCCATGACTGTTTATTTTGTGGAGTTATATGCGCAAATGCCGAAAATCCCAGTACCTGGTCCCTCCCCCTTCCTCACACCAGCTCATGAAGCGCAGGTAGCCCCGCCCACACCAACATGGAGGAGAGGAGAGACTGCAAATAACACCATTCCAAACAAATTAGCACATTTGGACGGGAGTAAAATGTCGGATCACTCCCAAAATCTAACTGATTGTTCCTTGTGTCATTTCCATCATTTTCTTAAAATTTCATCCAAATCCGTTCAGTAGTTGTTGCGAAAACTTGCAAACAGACAGACAGGCAAACAGACAGACAAATGCCGGCAAAAACATAACCTCCTTGGCAGAGGTAACAAAATCCTGACATACTCAGTAAATTTATGTGCATTATGGTGCATAAATGTACATGTCGTATTTTTTATGACTTCTGTTTTCCTGCAGGACAGTGTCTATCCAGTTTGGCGGAGTCCTAGAAGTTGTTGATGATGTCATCAGGGACAGAGCTGCCTTCAGATCTGTGGATGACTTGTCACCAATTTTTCAAGAAATCTTTAAACCTACTCATATAACGTCCAAATGGGTCATATCTGATGACCATGAACAGATGAATGACTGTATTTGACAGCAATTATTGACATGTATTGATAGGATTAGTGAACCAACAGGTATCAATGAGTTTAGATCAGTGGATGGTTAAGGTTAAAGGACGATGTTTGGGCCTTTAAGGGTTAAACCTCCTTCACTTCACATCATCTATTCATAGAAACCACTGTTATTTATTTAACCAGTTTAACATTTTATATCAGTAGATGGTGGATGTTTGGGTCTTTAAGGGTTAAAGTTGTGGCTGTGACCATGACCCTTGACCCTGGTGGATGTTGGGGGTCTGGGGGGGAGGGACTCAGACACAGATAAAAGATGGACAATAAACCATGAGGTGACGTGAACTCAAACGTGGATGCACTTGAATGTGAGAACTCTCCGGGCTCCAGACCCAAACAAACGCAACCCAGGCGAAGTGTGAAATAACAGGCTGCCAAAACGCCGCACGCCAAAATATTTTCCCTCCTCCATTCTTCTCCCCTCCCCTTCCCATCCTTGCCCCTGCTCCACCCGCAGATCAGTGAATGAACGTAGCCATTATCCAATCAACCGGAGGACACACTCCACCGGCCAATTATCTATGGCATCAGTGAACGTTGCATAATCCTGCACAAGTCCACGCCGTGCCAGCAGACGGAGGAGGGCAGGGGGAGTGGAGGTGTGGTCAGTGACGGTGGCCCTGGGGGGGGTCGACCATTAGGGTCCATGGTGCAGGCCTTGTTGTTTGGACGGGCTCCAGACCGTGGTCTTCAAAACCCTTTAGATAATTTGCTACAAAGCATCTCCCCCCCCC
>JAPTGZ010000022.1:33564256-33576953 GCA_029814645.1 Fowleria isostigma | reverse complement strand
TCTACTTCACGGATTTTGCCTATCACGGGTTCTTTTTGGAACGTAACCCCCGCGAAAAACAAGGGTTTACTGTAGTTCAGGTTCCACATTCAGACCAATATGATCTAAAGTGGATCAGAACCGGTAAAATACTAGAATAATAACCTGTAAATAATGACAAGTCCAAATACATTTATATGTTTTTGTGTAAAAAAACTAAAATTACAAATACATTTATAAACTATCGTTTCACATTATAATGTGAATAATCTGAAATGTCTTCATATAAATCAGTATATTTGTATGAGACATTTGTAGATCCAGTGTGACCTGTATGTTATAATGAACATGTATAAATGATAAACTGAGGCTGAATATTGTTAAAATTACACTTACTTTTCTTAAGTAATTTCAGGTTGTTCATATCATTCACATTTGGAAACAATAGTTTGTAGATGTAAGCATTTCTATAATGTAATTTAACATTTTTCACTCTTAAAACATAGAGAAAAGATTCTATTTGTCATCATTTCTCAGTTCTTCTGTTCTTATTTGACCGGTTCTGATCCATTTTAGATCACATTGATCTGAATGTGGAACTTGAGTCCCTGCTGTGAACCAATGCTCAGTCGATTCCTCTGGTTCCAACTGTAGCTGTTTTTATTTTCTAGTGTTTTTTTTTTTTATCTAGGCTGGTTTCATTCCAGGCGTTAAACACTTACACGGCACCACAGACGAGTTTCGATTTTTCTCCTTGTTGCATTCCTTCTGAGCGCTGAAGCAGTCCAGGAATCTGGAGTTACCCTGTGTTACCAACTGAAAGAAAGAGAAGAAGAAAAAGAAGGAAAAAGAAGAAGAACAACAAGGAGGGCAGGTGTTAAAATGAATTAAAACAGCTTTTAAGTCTTGAAGACCTAAACAGCCACAGGTGAAAAAAAAAAGAATCTTAATGATTGTTTTATGTCCTGTTAAAAACCCTTTAACTCTTAAATATGTTGAACTATTTTCAAGGAAACTTCTGTAAGAATTTAACCTTTAATTAGTGATTATTCTAATATTATCCTCTGTATTTGACATTTTTCAGTGTAACTCCTACATTTTCCTATATTCAATTCATGTAGATGTGCAATAAAGCTCAGACTAAATTAAAAGGTTATTATATCAAAACAGACAAAACTGAAGAAAGTCAGTTTTTCAGCAAAATATATCAGTTAATTACTAAAACTACCTCTTCACACTGATGATACTGACACATATACTACATTATGTTAGCATTTATTTAGTAAAATCTAGTAGTCAGTCAGCTCAGTCATTAACTGAACATAACCCCAGTGTGTCCATCCACTGTCACTGATCCAATTTCATGGGTTTATTATTCTTTATTCAGTTTCATTCAGTTTGTGACTTATTTTGTTCTTGTAGATTTTTTCTTTGAATTTTGTATTCATTTTGTTCATTTATTTTTGCTTATTTTATTCTATTTTTTAATTAATTTTGGGCTTTTTTGCTCATTTTTTCCATATTACTTATTAATTTGTGAAGTTTTTTGTTCATTTAATTTACTATTAATTATATATATTCATAACCCCAGTGTGTCCATCCACTGTTATTGATCCAATATGACTCAGTTTGTGTTCAGCTTTGTTCATATTAATGGCGACTTTGGTGTTTTCTTTTTAATTTTGTTGCTTATTTTATTATTTTTTATTGTATTTTTGAACATTTTAATCTTATTTTTTTTCAAATTATTGATTATTTTACAGATTTTTTAAACAAAATTTGCTCATTTTATCCACTATAATTGATCCAACCATGGGTTTTACAGGTCAATCAATGTTGTAGAAGATGATGGTGTTTCCACGGTAACTAAAGAGCCTCAACGTCCAAATGGGTCATATCTGATGACCATGAACAGATAAATAACTGTGTTTTCCACCCATTATTGACACGTATTGACAGGATTAGTGATTGTAAAGTTATTAAACAGTTAAATCAGTAGATGGTTTGGGTTAAAGGTGGATGTTTGGGTCTCTATGGGTTAAAAATGCATCAAAATAAACAAACGGATGTCATTTTTAAATTATCTTTTCATTAAATTATTGATATTTTCCTCTATTCACTTCTATTTTCTGCATAATGGCCCCTCTATATCATCCGTTTTCTACTCGATAAAACTCAGTGTAAATGTCATGACCACGTGACTTATTAAGTGGGCGTGGCTACAAGAATACAATGATAAACACCATGTTTGGGTAAATATGACACAAAGCCTGGACACATTCAGCACAAACCCTGGAAATACAGAAATATCATCCAAACAAAGAACAGAACACCAAACATCTCCAAGTATCAGATCCTTGGCGGAGTTTCACCATCGTCAGACGGTTCTGAAATAAAACCTGGAGGTAAAACAGAAGCGGAAAATCCGAGCGAAGAACCAACAACTCAGCAGAACAGAAGCTCAGAGACGTTGGGGAAACAACCACAAAGAACAGACGAGAAACAAAAGAATCCCAACAATGACTCGACTGAGCAGCAAACAATGATTAAAGTCCAATCCTGTGGTGAAAGCGCTGCATCATCTGCATAACAAAGGAGCCAGTGTTCCTGCTCAGAGCTGGAAAACATCCAGGAAATAGTCTGAGCCCGACATCTGAGTTAATGACACACCACAAAACCACATGAATCCACAGAAATATGGAATAAATACGGAATACAGACTCAATACGGACCAAATATGGACTGAATTTAGACAAATGTGGACAAAAATATGAACAAAATATGGACTAAATACAGATTAAATATCAACGAAATATAGACTAAATATGGACGTAAAACAAACTAAATATGGACTAAATATGGACCAAATACAGACTAAATATGGACCAAATACAGACTAATTATGAAGAAAATATGGACAATATGAACTAAATATGGAACAAATATGAACTAAATACCGATTAAATATGAACTAAATATAAACTACATATGGACTAAATATGGGATAAATATAAACTAAATACGGACTAAATACAGACTAAATATGGAACAAATGCAGACTAAATATGGACTAAATATGGAACAAATATAGACTAAATATAGATTCCATATAGACTAAATATGGACTACATGCTGACTAAATATGAACTACATATGGAATAAATAGGAAATAAATATGAAATACATATGGACTATATATGGACTAAATATGGATCAAATATGGACTAAATATGAACTAAATATAAACTACATATGGACTTAATATGAACTTAATATGAACTAAATATGGACTACATATAGATAAAATATAGATTCAATATGGACTAAATATGAACTAAATATAAACTACATATGGACTACATATGAACTACATATGGACCAAGTATGGACTAAATATAGATTCAATATAGATTCAATACGGACTAAATATGAACTAAATATAAACTACATATGGACTACATATGAACTACATATGGACCAAGTATGGACTAAATATAGATTCAATATAGATTCAATATGGACTAAATATGAACTAAATATAAACTACATATGGACTAAGTATGAACTACATATGGACTAAATATGGACCAAATATGGACTAAATATGGACTAAATACTGACTAAATATGGACTAAATACTGACTAAATATGGAGTACATGATGACTAAATATGGACTAAATACAGACTGAATATGGACTAAATAAAGACAGTGTTTGTGATTATAACTCTCGTCTTCAGCTCAACAGTTCTGCAGTTACAAATATACCGGCCCGTTGAATATCTGCAGATATCTGGGTTTTCCACTCGTCCACCATCTTTATTATCTGGGTCTGTATGAATCCCTGTTCGCTCACCTTGAACTGTTTGTCCAGTCGTGTCCGTCCACTCTGTCCAGGGCTGGAGATGATACTGAAGTAGCTGTGAAGCTGATTGGCTGCCACCTCCGTCTCCTTCCCCAAAATGGCTTCCATCAAGGCATCGTGGATGAAGATGTACTGCTCCTGGATCAGCCAGAGGACGAAAAAACAGTCCATCAGCTGACTCAGACTGATCTACAGCCAGAAAAGAAACCAGACTGAACCAGAATAATAAGTTTTACAGGACTGAGGTGGCAGGCCGGGAGATTTATGACCACTAGAGGGATCAGTGAGTCACTCTGAGGATGAGAACCATAAAGGAACAACTGTCAAGGTTGACGAACAGAACCGAGCTTGACTTTCTTCTACACAGGTCAGTTTGATTCTGAGGCTAATATAGGTATAAAGTTATTATGGGATGTTTTTATTATAGTTGTTGTTTGATGACCCACATTTCAGACTAAACAAAGTGAAAAAACAGACAAAATAATGGATCAAAAAGTAAACATAAAATTTACAAAAAGTGAACAAAATATATAAATGAATGTATTATAAAAACCAAAAAACCTCCCAAAAAATCTAATAACAAAATGCACAGAATACGCAACATAATTTACAATGGCATATTAGGGCCACATAAAATAAAATGGCTAGTCACTACAAGAATAATAATGTCATATTTTGAGAATGAAGTTAGAATATAATGAGAATAAAGTCGTAGTTTTCAAAAACTCATTTAATGAAAATTATGTCATACTTTTATGAGATTAAAGTCATAATATTTTCAGAAAAAAAGTCATAATTTTCAAAAAACTCATTATTATTTAACCAACAAGCGAAGCAGCAACTTTACTTCTGCTGAACTGGACCAGGTAATGCACCATCACATCTGAGTCATCTAGGTCTACGAAGTAAACACTTTACGAAACTTTATAAAATAAATGTCACACTTTTTGATTGCTGGGATACGACGGCATATTAGAGCCACATAAGATTATTTTCGTAAAATGTTTTTTTTCTTGTTATATTGTGACTTTATTCTCAAAATATTACAACTTTAACCTCATAAAAGTACAACATTATTTTTGTTAAATAATGAGTTTTTTTTTTAAAACTACGACTTTACTCTCCTTATATTATGACTTAATTCTCAAAATATTATGACTTTGTTTTGTGGCCATAATACGTCGTCGTAATAATTTGAGAACACTGATGAAAACCATTTTAAAAACTATACAAAAGTATAGCCTTTCTACTAAATCAATATCTTTAATTTCCTGACATTTAATTAAAAATGCTCATATTTAGATGTTAATTATAAGGTTAAAGTAAAAGCTGTTCCTCGCCAAAGGGGGAAAAATATATTGATTGATTTATTCCGTAAAATAATGTCCAGACCAGAACAACCTTCGTCCCTGATGAGTTCACTTCACCGTCTTCAGTTGGATTTGAATCTGTCGGATCGATAACTCATAAGTGGAACGTTGTTAAGGTGCAAATGACGACTTGTTCCAGCTCAAGTGAAGACGGAATCGAGGTTAAATTGGTTAAATTAATAACACTGGTTTCTATGAGTAGATGAAGTGAAGTGAAGTGAAGGAGTTTAACCCTTAAAGACCCAAACATCCACCTTTAACCTTAACCAGCCACTGATCTAAACTGATTAATCCCTGTTGATCCACTAATCCTGTCAATACATCCCAATAATTGGTGTAAAATACAGTTATTTATCTGTTCATGGTCATCAGATATGACCCATTTGGACGTTCAGAGGCTCTGCAGTTACCGTGGAAACACCATCTTCTACAACATTGATTCACCAGTAAAAGCCATAGAGTTGGATCAATGACAGTGGATGAAGGCAGTTGTTATATATATATTTTAAATAAAATGAACAAAAACAAATAACGTTTTTACCAAAAAATAATGTGGAAAAAAATAACCCAAAAAAATTACGAAAAGAAAGTAAAAAAAAATCAAGTAAGCAATAAAATGAGCAAAAATAGCCAAAATAATGAATAAAATGAACAAAATGAAATTTTTTTTTTTTTTTTTACAAAACTAAACATGAAAAAATAAGCCAAAAAAATAAATAAAATTAAGTAAAAAAAAAAAAAAGAGTGACATTACAAAGAAATAAAGAATACTGTAGAAGATGATGGTGTTTCCATGGTAACTACGGAGCCTCTGAACATCCAAATGGGTCATATCTGATGACCATGAAAAGTTGAATAACTGTATTTGACACCAATTATTGACATGTATTGATAGGATTAATGGATCAGCAGGTGTTAAACAGTTTATATCAGTAGATGGTTTCCGTCAGGGGCCACATACAGCCCAATATGACCTAGAGTGGGCTGGATCATTAAAATAATAACGTAATAATATATAAATTATGTCAGTTCCAAAATCTGTATGTCTAACTTCTATGTTTTAGAGTGAAAGAAGTACAATTATATTATCAAAATGTTTCCATCAACAAACTACCCATTAAAAAAAAAAAAAATGTAACAAAACATGAACAAAATGAAATATACTAAAAAAAAAAAGTGCAATTTTAGCCATTTATGCCATTATTTTGCCTCAGCTTCTCATTTTCACATGTTTGTTAGAACTTACAACATTTAATACAGGCAGAATATTGTTAAAATTGCACTTTTCACATATTTTGTAAAAGGCTAGTCTGTAATTGAAAACATTTTTGTGTAATTTAACTGTTTTTAGACTAAAACAAAGAAAATCTTCAATATTTCATTAATTATAGGTTTGTATCATTGCATTTCACTTTATATTGAACTGACTTAAATAATTTTAATATCCTTGATTGTAAATATCTTCAGTGTAATATTTGTATTTCAGTAATTCATCCCGCGGGCCGGATTGGACCCTTTGGCGGGCCGGTTTTGGCCCCTGGGCCACATGTTTGACACCTCTGATTTAAGTTAACCCATAAAGACCCAGCACTACTTTTGTGTCAGTTCCCAAATGAAATTTCCCTCTATATTTAATCTTTTTTAACATGAAGACTCAAACATCCACCGTTGACCAAAACCATCCATTGATATAAACCGTTTAATCTTGTTGATCCACTAACTGCAGTTATTTATCTGTTCATGGTCATCAAATATGATCCATTTGGATGTTCAGTGGCTCCATAGTTACCGTGGAAACAGTCATCATCTACAACATTTATTCACCAGTAAAACCCATGGAGTTGGATCAATGACAGTGGATGGACACACTGGGTACATGTTCAATTAATGAGAGATTGGACTGGAAAAAGTCACTTTTTCTTCAGTTTCTCTCATTTTTAATAAATAATTCTCAAACTTTTATGAAGATCTACATGATTAGTCAATTAAATGTTAGAAAATACCTGATTTTCAGTGAAAAAACACAAAATACAGAAGGTAATATTGCAATGAATGGTGAGAAACCACTTAAGGATGGTTAAATATATAGAAGACTTTATTTGGGAAGTGCCACAAACGTCACACCGGGTCCTTATGGGTTAAAGGTGGATGCTTGGGTCTTTAAGGGTTAAATTTCAATCTAAATTCCATACAAACCCCATTAACAGAGTGAAGTTAAGCTGAAACATGGCTCTGATGGACATCTTTTCAGTTCTATTTGGGTTCTGGGTACGAGTGTGCAGTGAATGTTGATAACGTGTGTGTAGCCGATGCCAAACAGACGTGTGTGTTTGGACTCAGTGATTCCATACGGTGTCAGCGGGAAACCTGGACCACACAAACACAGCCTCAGAAATAGAGCTGGACCCACATGACGCCGCTCGCACAATCACAACCCACTCACTGTGGATCTGCCAGACGCCGAAAGCCCGTTCAAACCCTCCGCAGGAAACGCCCGGGCCTGTGGCGGCGTCAAGGTGGGCGTGGCCCGGTGACACTCACCTCGGTCTGGACCAGGTAGTTCCGCTGGGTCCGGATGTGTTTGAGGAAACCCAGGACGTTGACGGAGCTCTTGTCTCTGATCTGCTTCAGCATCGAGTCGACGACGATGTACGTCCCCGTCCGACCCACGCCGGCGCTGCAACACAATGAGCGAGGCTACGGTTAACCCTTTAATGACCACCGCGAGAGCCCGCCTACATGGACGTCTGTTGATGTTGGAACACAAGGGGCTGAAAAGGGTTTTTTCCCCCCCAATTCTTTTGCCCCATTTTTCATATATTGCCATTAATTATTGTTATTATATGTAACAAATGATTAACCAAAAAACATGTTGAACAAATCATTTTCATAATTTACAACAAACATAGAAAAAGAGAACTTCAAAAATTAAATGAAAATTATTAAGACTATATTCAACTATTATAACTATATACAAATATATACAAATGTTACAACTATATACACCTATTACAAGTATATACAATTATTATAACTCTTTATAACAACCATCAGGTGTCACATGACTCCACCCATCTGAGTGGTTGATGTACTTTCACTTTTCCACCGTATAATTCTATTTTTATCGTCTCTTCCTGACCCTGATGATAATCGTGGTATAATTCAGTTTTCTTTGTGTATCATGTGTCTGGTTTTACTTTAACACCATTAAATTCATTGTTTTACTTTCACATCTGCTCTTTCACCTCATCGTACATAAAGACTCTCGGAGGCTCCGTCCGCTGACACCACGCCTTAAATGGGTTTTTGATTTGGAGGCGATGGTGCGTTCAGGGACTGCTCGGGGTTAAAGCTCCTCTTTCTCAGATACATAGATGCTGGTTCGTGTCATGGACGTCTTTGTGTTGAGGTGTTACTTTACGGCGAGCGTCTTCCATAAACATCCTGACGTGAGCGTCCTCTCAGCCTCCTCCGTCCTCAGGAAACTGGCAGAGGAAGCGGTGCAGTAAATCCCATTTATATGATTTGCATGGACCTCGTCTTATGGAGGACGTGTGTGTTTGCTGAAGGAGGTTAGTTCCACTGGGATTTTGACTTCACAAATTACAGACACGGCAGATTCACACAGGATTAAGATCCAGATAAAATGAGGTCTGTTTTAACACTAACCCTGAGCAAACGGCTCCATTTCATCAGTGAATAACAGCGGCATTTCCATAACCTTCAGATGTGCGCGGTTCGCTCTGGCCTTGAGCGATGTGAAACTGTACAGCATGAAGGATCAGTTTCACACAACTGAAACTAAGAGGGATATTTGACTTTAATATGAACCAGGCGGAAAATTAACTACACACACTGTGATCTGAGACGCCGCTGTTCTCCGTGTTTGACTGTGGATTTAATCTGGTTTTATCCAATGAGAACCGCCGCCGACCCGACTGGCTCAGAGTGGCGGTGGCCAGACCGTTGACATGGTAACCAGCATCCGCACGACCACTTGGACGCTCCGTTTGTGTAGTTAATGGCGGCGTAACAGGCAGACACAAGGGGAGGGGTTACCTGCAGTGGACGACCACGGGCCCCATGTCCGGCGTCTGGGCGGCCGAGGAGCGGTGGATGAAGGTGAGGACAGGGAGCGTGTACTCGGGCACGCCCATGTCCGGCCACTGGGTGTAGTGATACTGCAGTACCGTCCGCTCGCCCTGAGCCCTGGACTTAGCGTTGGATTTGGCGCTCTGGACCGAGGATGAGAACAACAAAAAGACGAAGGGTCAGTCAACATTGACTGAAGGAACATTCAATCTGTCTGGAAACAGTCCGCCCCAAGAGGAGCAGATGGACATCATATGACAACACACGCACGCCAGGGCATGACCTCATCATCTATAGTGACCTCATCATCTACAGTCATGACCTCATCATCTACAGTCATTATGTGATCTCATCTACAATCATGATGTCATTAGGTCATGACGCCATCAGGTCATGATGTCATCAGGTCATGATGTCATGACCCGATGGCATCAGGTCATGATGTCATTAGGTTATGACATCATCACATTATGTCGTCACCACGTCATGATGTCATCATGTCATGATCCCTTTAAGTCATGACACCATCAGGTCATGATGTCATTAGGTTATGATGTCATCAGGTCATGACGCCATCAGGTCATGATGTCATTAGGTTATGATGTCACCAGGTCATGATGTCATCAGGTCACCATGAAAATTCAGACCAAATGACCAAATGCAGCAGTTGTTTCAGAATAATGTTCTTGTTCTTGGTTGACCTGCGGTGAACGTCTCACCTTCTTGACTTTCGTGTTGCGTAGCGTGAAGCGGCGTACAGTGTAGCAGGCGTGGACTTTGGTGCTTTTCAGAGTCACTACGATGTTCCCGTATTCTTCAGTGTTCTCCGTGGGCCAATACTGGTCACATTTTCTCTGGAAAACACAGATTAAGTTTCAGTCGACAGGTTTACAGGTCGACCAGAAAACATGTGACTGCTGATGACACGTATGTGAAAAAGATCAAAGTGTTTGTCCATCGTCATTAAACCAGACCGAGAACATCGGCCTGATGGACTGTGTGAGCGTTTGACATACTCGGCCTTTTTCCACTAAGTTGGTGATCATCACAATGACGCCAGTGTTCTGTTCCCAAACCATTCGCCAAAAGTCCTCGAAGGTGGCCTTGAGGGGACCCTGGGCGGCGATGTAGGCTTTGGGTTTATTATAACCCTGAGGACAGAGACGGAGGAGAACAGTAAGAACATCAGACAAGGAGACACAAACACAAATCTACTGAATACATGAAGTCAACGGGAACGGAGACCAACGTCAGAATGATTCAGAAGAAACATTCTCACATGAACAAAGGTTTATCATCTTTAACCTCCGCAGACCCGACTATGATTTCTGACATATATGGACAGAAGTTTTACATTATACAAAAAAACAAAAAACCCTGTGCACCACAAAGGACATTTCATACAAAATTTAACAAAATGCGTCTGAAAAAACTGCTGCATCGTCATGTTTCCAATATAAGCAATTATTTAATTAAAGAAAGCCCAAATGTACTTTTCTGACATTTTCCTGCGTTTCAGGAGGATACGTGATGAGAAACTTGGACCAAACACTCAACATCTGAAAGGATCTGAAAACTGGGAGAAACCTCCTGAAAACAGTCAAACAGCCTTTAAACTCCAAACCAAGAATGAGTCCAGTTACTGAGTTTGGATCTTAGTTCTATAAATCCTTTGCTTTCAACCTACAAATAATGGGGGGAAAAATTTAGGGAGGCTGTACTTTTCAGATTACCCAGAATTCTTGAGGGGCGGGGCTGTGTGTTGGAGAATGCGGATTGGTGGACTACACTTACAGTATTCTGCATTCTGTTCATCCACCGTTAAACAACTGCATCAGTTTATTTCCACTTCCTCATACATCATCAACCTGATTTAAATAAATGACTCTGACCTTTGGGTCCGATGGAAATGCAAAACACAAAGATTAACAGGAATTCTTTTACCCAAGTAAATAAATTCCTGGTAATAAAAGTTCCTAGTATTTTGGTGGAAAAGGGCCTCATATCTGAAAAATAAGAAAAAACCTCCACATACTAAGACTGAATCTGAAATCCTGATGTGGCACCTGGAAGTAAAGAACCTGGAGGTCAGAACCAAAAGATCGGAAATCCTGAAATGTGTCTAGAATTTGAAAACAGCTGATCCAGGTCTCATCTGGACTGGGTCTTATCTGGACCGGGTCTCATCTGGTCTAATCTGTTCTGATCAGGTCAACGTTGGCGCTGTGGTCCGACTCACATCCACATAGTTGGCGTTGATGTAGTCCGTGTGTTTGGCGTCCTTTCCCGCCGTCGACCTCAGCTTCACCCGACTGTGGTCGTCTGAGGAGGAAACGCATCAGTCAAAGAACAGAACGAGACGGACAGGTTCAACAGACACACGTTCAGTCCAGATGACGATCTCCGAAACGAACCGTGAGAACGTTTACCTGAAGCAATCGCCATAGTGACAGAACATCCAAAACCAACCAGGGTCTGGGTCCAGTTGGTCCCATAGCTGAAGCATCATGGGAAATAAATGGATACAAAGGGTCCAGAGTCGAACAGACCTCCAGAACCTGAACCTCCAGAATCTGGACCTACAACATCTGGATCTACAAGCTCTGAACCTCCAGAACCTGGACCTACACAACCTGACCCCCTACACTCTGAGCCTCCAGAACCTGAACCTACAGAATCTGAACCTACAACATCTGGATCTACACATTCTGAGCCTCCAGAACTTGGACCTCCAGAACCTGAACCTCAAATCTTAACCTCTAGAACCTGAACCTCCAGAAGTGAACCTCCAGAACCTGGACCTACACAACCTGAACCCCCTACACTCTGAGCCTCCAGAACCTGAACCTACAGAATCTGAACCTACAACATCTGGATCTACACATTCTGAGCCTCCAGAACTTGGACCTCCAGAACCTGAACCTCAAATCTTAACCTCCAGAACCTGAACCTCCAGAAGTGAACCTACAGAACCTGAACTTCTGGAACCTGGATTTCCAGAACCTAAAGCCTTAGAACCTGAACCCCCCCACACTCTGAACCTACAGAACCTGGATCTCCAGAACCTAAACCCTTAGCACTGGAAATCCCCCCGAACTCCGAACCTTCAGAACCTGGACCTTAGACAAGACCAAGGTGGTGTTTTGTTTTGTTTGTATTGTGTGTGTTTTGTTGTGTATCTGTGTTGTATTGTGTGTTTACTCACAGGCTACAATGTTGATGTATCTGTTCTTGTGTTTGTTGTCCAGGTGGTTGGAGTGTTCAGATGTGATCTTCATGTCGGCGATGGAGCGTTGAACCTCCTGAATGAACAAATAAACAAACAAACACACACACACACACACACACACACACACACACACACACACACACACACACACACACACACACAC
>JAPTGZ010000022.1:33552368-33562598 GCA_029814645.1 Fowleria isostigma | reverse complement strand
TCTGCGTGGGTTTTCTCTGGGTACTCCGGTTTCCTCCCACCATCCAAACACATGCACTGATAAGTTCATTGGTTAATGTAAATTGTCCATAGGTGTGAATGTGAGAGTGGTTGTTTGTCTCTATATGTCAGTCTGTGATGAACTGGCGTCCAGGGTGTACCCCGCCTTCACCCTTAAGTAGTTGGGATAGACTCCAAGAGACCCCCTAGTGAGGATAAAGTGGATTCAGAAAATAAATGAATGAATGAATTAATGAATGAATATTGGAAAAATAGCAATAAAAATGTTTTTTGCATCAAACAATATAGTTTGCTTACATCACAAACATGGCATTCACAAGGTTAAAAAAAATAATAGTTATTGAGTATTTGGTATTTTTGTTCATGGCTCAAGTTTTAAATGTAAAAAAAAGTTAAAAACTCATTGCATGCTAAATATTGTGACATCAGTGTGACAGTGTGCAGATTATGCGCTGTGGGCGTTTGGGGTCGGGGCCTCTGTGGGCGGACACCGAGGGGTTAATTATTCCTGTGTGGACTCCACCTCGTGGCTTTTGCGTCCCGTTCCTATAAATGACCCAGAGCCATTCCAGGCGCAGCAGCTGAATGTATGTCAGTGTTTAATGGGCGTCGGTGCCAAACAAACAGCTGTTGGCTGCAGACTCAGCACGCCGCCGCCAACCCAGGGCTGGATTTGGCTCTGACCCCTCGCTCTCATTTCCTCTGGAGCTTTACGGCCGGGGCTCCGTGTTTCAGCACCATTAAACACGGATTTATCAGAGCCGTCGGCCCGCCGATTTATTCTAGGCACGGGCGGATGGCGGTGGCGGCGGACGAGGGGATTAGGTTACAGGTACGACGGGAAGGCAACGTCACGTAGACGGTGATGTGATGAGCAGATGGAGCGGGAAATAAACACGTCTGGAGTCACTTTAACATGAAGGAGGCTACAGGTCGTCATTTACAGAAACTGAAGGATCTGGTTCCCATGGCAACAAAACACGATCTACTCATACTCAACACATCGGACCTCCTCTCAAGGGCCAACGCCGTCTGGAAACCCAGGATTTATTATATTTACACATACAAACAGCCATCGTCAATCCCAGTTGAATGTGTGAGGTCATCCTGTTCTATGTGAATCAATCCCCAGTTGGATATGTGTGGTTGTTTAGTTCTATGTGAATCAATCTCAAGTTGAATGTGTGAAGTTGTTCTCTTCAATGTGACTCAATCCCTAGTTGAATGTGTGAAACTGGTCTGTTCTATGTGAATCAATCTCCAGTTGAATGTGTGAAGTTGTTTTGTTCTCTGTGAATCACTCCCAATAAAAATTCTGTCTCTATGTTGAGTCTTGTAGTCTAGACATATTAGCTCAATCCCTAATAGAAGTGGGCGGGGCTTTCACTGGAGGTGAACTCAACTCATCCAATCTAAGTCCATATTCTGTCAGTGATTAATGGAAATCTGGAACATTGACCATCGACACATGTACCTTGTACCGTGTCACATGATTCCATCCGTCTGATTGGTTGATGCAGTTTCACTTTTCCATCTCATTATGTTATGTCTTTATGTCTTTTCCTGACTCACATTTACGGCGGCATATCAGGGCCACATAAGAAAATAAAATCACTTGTCACTGAGAATAAATCATAATATTTCAAGAATAAAGTCAAAATATAATGATAATAAAGTCGTAGTTTGAAAAAACCCTCATTGTTTAATGAAAATAATGTACTTTTCTGAGATTAAAGTTGTAACATTTTGAAAATAAATTTGACAGAGTTTCTAGTTACAGCGAACACAAGTGAAGCAGCAACAACACTTGTGTTGAACTGGATCAACCAGATTGAAAACATTATCCCCTGAAATAAAAGAACCACATTATATTTATGTTTTATTATGTTATGACTTTATTCTTGAAATATTACAACTGTAATCTCATAAAAGGATATTAATTTTTTTAAATAACAAGTTTTTAAAACTACGACTTTATTCTCATTATATTGTGACTTTTTTGAAATATTACAACTTTAATCTCATAAAAGTACATTATTTTCATTAAGTTTTTTCTCTTTACTTTCTTTAATCTCATGAAAGTATGACTTTAATTTCTTTAAATAATGAGTTTTTTTTAAACTATGACTTTATTCTTAATATACTATGACTATTTTTTAAAATATTACAAATTTCTTCTCGTAGTGACAAGTGATTTTATTTTCTTATGTGGTCCTGATATGCCGCTGTACAATTGTGCTAGTACTGGCGTATATTCTGTGTTTCTTGAGTATCGTGTGTGGTTTTTCTCGTCCTTTCACACCGTTGACCTCTGCTCTTTCATACCAGTTGTTCGTGCTCTGTCGTCTTAAATGTTTTTATTATTTGGATGCGTGGGCGGTTCCAGAAACTCTGAAGACCTCTGTATAATCTCAGTGTAGAGTCTCTTTGTCTTCATTATTGGTGTTTTTAGTTTCTAGTCCGGGGGCGGAGTCGCTTAAACCGCAGTAATAAAACATTTGTACAAATAGTCATCGTGTGAGCGCGGGCTGAAGGAGGGAACATCCACTGCACATGAATGCAGATACAACGACTCGGAGGAACATAGGCCACGCCCTTACCCTTATCGGAACCAACATCCATGGAGGAGACGAAAACGTTTGGATTGGTTTTTGTGATTGTATGAAAAGAAGAACCTCCAACTAGAGCAAGGCCGAGGTGACGAGGCAGTGACGTATTTACCTGGTCAGACGTTTAAAGTGTAAACGTGCTTTAGATGTGTTTAAAACCGAACCAGAAATTACCAAACAAGCTAGCGTAGCATCATCTGCCAGCAGTAAAAATGCCTGGAAATCTCTTCAAAATCACCGAAATCATAATCAGACCAACCAGTTAAGGTGTTTAAGGTCTATACATGTCTGTCCTAGATTGGTGTGTAGAAATATTAGGTGTAAATATGCTTTAGATGTGTTTAAAACCAAACCGGAAATTAGCAAATGAGCTAGCACAGCATCTATGTCCGGCAGCAAAAATACGTGTAAATCTCTTCAAAATCAAAATCACCAAAATAATAATCAGACTAGCCAGTTAAAGTGTTAAAGGTCTGCACGTCTTTAATGGATGGTTGTGTTGACATATTCAGTATAAATGTGCTTTAGATGTATTTAAAACCAAACTGGAAATTTGTGAATGAGCTAGCATAGCATCTACCTCCAGCAGTAAAAATACGTGGAAATTGCTTCAGAATTACTGAAATCATAATTAGAACAGCCAATTAAGGTGTTAAAGGTCTACACATGTCTTTCCTGGATTGGTGTGTAGAAATATTCAGTGCAAATGTGCTTTAGAGGTATTTAAAACCAAACTGGAAATTTGCTAACGAGCTAGCGTAGCATCTACCTCCAGCAGTAAAAATAAGTACAAGTCTCTTCCAAATCACTGAATTCATAATCAGACCAACCAATTAAGGTGTTAAATGTCTACATGTCTGTCCTAGATTGGTGTGTAGAAATATTAGGTATAAATGTGCTTTAGATGTGTTTAAAACTAACCGGAAATTTGCAAACGAGCTCGCGTAACATCTATGTCTGGCAGTAAAAATACATGCAAATCTCTTCCAAATCACTGAAATCATAATCAGACTGACCAATTAAGGTGTTAAAGGTCTTCACATGTCTTTAATGGACAGATGTGTAGAAATATTAGGTGTAGATATACTTTAGATGTGTTTAAAACCGAACCAGGAATTATCCGTATGGACTACAACCACAGCTGCTGACGTCGTACTCAGAGCAGTGCTTGTCGGAAGTCCTGACTTTGTTCGTGCAAATGTAGCTACTGATAAAACGAAACAAACTTAGAAGAAATTAAAACGGGTTGTAGAAATCCACTCGATTTCAGCCAAAATGAAAATAAAGACAGATCTGCAACACCTGTAGGGTTCAAACTCAAACTGTATAAACTGTTAGGATCCACAAATGCATAAATAAATGAACTAAAGGCTAAAAAAAGAGGGTTTAACATAACATTAGCCCTTTAAAACCACATAATGATTCTGACACAACCAGAGTTTTACACACGCATTTAATTATCATTTTGATATATTTGTCTAGGACATATAGTACAATTTACTGTTGGAAATGTATAAATGTGTTGAACCCATACAGACCCAGCACTACTTTTATGTCAGTTCCCAAATTAAATGTTCTCTATATTACACCGTAATTTTGTTGCTCTGAAATATGTGCCAAGGCAATAAAGTCATCTGGAATCTTGAATCACCCTCTCCAACATTGATTCACCAGTAAAACCCATGGAGTTGGATTAATGACAGTGGATAAAATGAACAAAAGTGAATTGAAAAAAACAAAAACAAAAACAAAACGTTAAAAAAAAATCAATAATGTGACAAAATAAGCAAAAATTGGACTAAAAAAATTACATTAGTAACAAAATTAATAAAAGGCAGCCAAAGTAATGAATAAAATTAACAAAAATAATAAGCAACGAGAACAAAATAACCCACAAATTGAATAAATTGAAGAAAATAATAAAATAGGCAACAAAATTCTCTAAAACAACTAAAATGCATCAGATAATAAATAGCATGGAGAAAAAATGAAAAAAATCTAGAATATTGAAAAAAAATTACTGAATAGCCCCAAAAAAGAACAAAAACACCCAAAGCAATAATTTTAAAAAGGGATTAAGATGCTTTTTACTATCAGTTAATGATATCATTGCTGAGAAAGTCTATTTTTTTGTCAGTTCCCAAAAGGAATCTTCTCTATATTATTAATATCTCTATATTTAAACTTTTTTAAACATAAAGACCCAAACATCCACCATCGACCAAAACCATCTACTGATATATACTGTTTAATTCTGTTGATCTATTAAAACATGTCAATAATTGGTGTAAAATGCATAATATATATACATATGTAAAATACAATTCATCTGTTCATGGGCGTCAGATATGACCCAGTTGGACGTTCAGAGGCTGGTCTGGATGCAGAACACACTGTGGGAAAGTGAGTCCCATCCTATATTTACAACCTCTAAATGACAACCTGACGCATATTTAGGATTCAGATCCAAGTGTTTATCACGTCAGTCTCACCTCAAAATCCTCCGAGAATCCATGTTGGTTATTTGAGTAGAGTCCAGACACGTGTTTGACGAACTGTTTGACTGGAACGGCCTCCATGTCATCTGGAAAACAGAGTAAACCAGGTTATAGACACGACCACAGACGCAGTTGAACCAGGTTATAGACAAAACCACAGACACAGAGAGGTGAAACAGGTTACAGACAAGACCACACAAAGTTGAACCAGGTTATAGACAAGACCACAGACACAGAATTGAACCAGGTTATAGACAAGACCACAGACACAGAGGAAACCAGTTTATAGATAAGACCACAGAAGTAGAGTTAAACTGGGTTATAGACAAGACCACAGACACAGAGTTGAACCAGGTCATAGACAAAACCACAGACACAGAGTTGAACCAGGTTATAGACAAGACCACAGACACAGAGTTGAACCAGGTCCTGATCTGACCAATAGATGCCATTACACAAACACAGCGTTCAGTCCTAATTTTCAGTGACAGGATGTAAAACCATAAGTCGACGTCTGTTCCCTTCAGTTTAGTCATCATCAAATATTAACAGGAGCAAACATTCGCTTTGTGTTTTGAGACTCATTTACATCAGAAACGGAAATGTGGCGGCGTTCATGCATGAATTATGCCAAGCTCAGTCAGCATTCTTTTCCTGAGTGTTTTTATTTCTCTTTACACATAAAAATGCAGGAACCTGAGATCCAAAAACACCATACGTTTAATATAGAAGCAAAGAAATATGGATTTACATAGTATGTATTCATTTAAATGTATCGTATTTATGTAATATGTATTCATAATCAGCATGTTCACAGCTGTAAATTGAATTAATACCTTTTTTGATTTGCCTTATTTTTGATTTTTTTTCTTTTTTGTTCATGTATGCTTTGTACTATATTCTTGTTGCTGTAAATCTAAAATTTCTCCTCGTGGGACTAATAAAGGAATATCTTAAGTTATATCATGTTATTGTATCTTATTTAACAAACCAATATCTGTTTTTTACCAATTGTGCTTGTATGTTTATAGTACATTTTAAATCTGATGTACAGATTGGATGGGGCTTTTACATTTCAATATACTTGTTACAATGACAATAAACACATTCTATTCTATTCTATTCTATTCTATTCTATTCTATTCTATTCTATTCTATTCTATTCATAAAAACTAAACTATAAACATACTGGACATATAAAACACCAGCAATTATTTATACAGTACTAAAAGTGCTATGAAATAAAATGTTTTCTCACATTTTAAAATATTCTAATATTAAGTCTTGCTCACTTTGTAGAGATAATATGAAAAAAAACCCAACTTGTAATAACAGTTATCTATTGACTAAAGCTAGCTTGCAGTGATAGATTAGCATGATGTAAAAGTTAATTTGGCTTTTACTTTTGATTATGACCACAATATGGAAAAGAAATACAGTATTTAAGTCTGTTGTAGATGTTTACAAATTAATACACTGCAGAAGGAGAAGAAACAATGCAAACATAATTTTTAAAGCAACTGAATGTTAAAAATTAGCGGTTAGCATTAGCATTAGCTCCAAGTAGAGTTTTAATCCCTCATAGTGTTTGAGGACCAGAGATGGAAAGTAATGAAGTACTTCATTACTTTACTTAAGTAGATTTTATAGGTATCTGTACTTTACTTGAGTACTTATTTCTCTAGCAACTTTTTAACTTTTACTCCCTACATTTTTGCATTAAATAGATGTGTTATTTTTTCAAACTAAACGGATATGACAGTAAAATATGTTGCTTCAGAGAGGGGAAATTACTATTTTTTCACTTCCTTTCTGACTACCCGCTCGCATTTCATTAAATTTTACCCGTGCCCTTGAAAATACTTATTTTTTCAGTATCATTCACTGTGGAATTAGAAAATGGGAACGTTTTTTTTTTTCTGATTAAATTAGTATTGTTTCATTCATGACAACAATGCAGCTTTACTTTTTACTTCTGTAATTTATTACAATGGAGAAGTTGTACTTTTTTTTACTTTTCCCCTAAGTAAAGGAGTTGAATCAGTACTACTACTTTTATGAGAGCATTTTTTCATAAAAGTAACTGTACTTCTACTTAAGTACAGAATGTGAGTACTTTTACCCCCTCTGTTGAGAACTGAAGAAAAGCATTCTTGAACCTGTAGGATTTAACCCTGAAAAGGCAGAACATGTCCAGTGAACATGAAGGTAACAGAAGATCATTAGCATTAGCATTAGCATCAGGTCCATATACACAGAGGAGATATTAAATGTGAGTCCTGGTCTGAGTTAATGATCTGCTTAACTTCAGCCTGTAGGCAGGGTGCATTGTGAGAGTCCTGTGTGCAAAGTGTGTCCTTACAGGGCAGGGTCAGAGGTCATCATGGGTGGGAAGGTTAATATAGGTCAGAGTTCAGAGCCACTGAGGCCCATTAATGAAACCCATCAAACCTTATAAATAACATCAAACATGCAGTTCCTTCAACTACACTGCAAATATTTGCATGTTTAATTCACTAAAGTCTGTTAACATAATATTATTATTCTAAATTATTACTGTTATGTTACACAACCTTAAAGCAGAGGCCATTTCAAACCTCCCCGACCTCGACCTCATGGGATTTGTCAGAATTCTGAGCCATAAATAGGCTTTACTCACTGGTTCCATTCCTGTTCAGACTTTTACATGTTGTTTTCATGTCTCTTTTGTCTTATTTTGTCATTTTCTTTTTATATTTTATTAAATTATTTTCCATTTTGTTGCATCATATATTTTCATCTTGTTAAATCTATGACACTGTCTCCATATACTGTCTCCTCTTACATTATTTTCCTGTTTTATCATTTTTGCTCCTGGTTCTGACCCACTATGAACATCTCAGCGTCTCTGTTGGGGTCCTGACCCTCCTTCAGGAACTGCTGTGTGTAGATCATTGTCAACTTTGGAAATGTTGGGCATGACTTCCAGGTCTCAAATCCAGCTGAAGGTCCACAAAGAGGATTATGGGATGTGCCGAGCTCTGGGTCTGAGCTTTTGAGTCAATTAACCCGACTGACATATGGTCACAGACCAGGTCCAGGTCTGGATCCTGGTCCAGTTGCAAGTCCAGGTCCAGGTCCAGGTCTAAGACTAGGTATAGGTCCAGGTCCAGGTCTAGGTCTAGGTCTAGGTCTCATCTGGTTGTGTCCTCACAGCGGTGGGTGGTCACAGTCCTGGTCACCAACCCCATCGTTCTGAGGTGTGGGTCCCGGTCCTTCTCTGTTTTGGACCAGAGCCCATCCTGGCCCCAGGGTGAACAGAGGCCCTCAGACCCGGACCCTCGGACCTGGACCTGCCCCCTCAAATGCTCCAAATGCTGGACTGGGTCGAGGCCGTTCAGAACCCTGAGGAGGGCCAAGGCGGGTCCTCTGTAACAGACTCAGGTCCAGTCAGAGGGTCTGGGCCCAGAACAGAACAGTCAGGACTGATCTGGTATCGGTGGGCACAGGTGGAGTTTACATGGTTTCTATGGTTACAGTGCATTATCGTTGATGCGAAACAAAAACCTCAGAACAGACGAAACACAAAAGGAGAAGAACCCGAGTGTGGAGGAGATGGTCTATGATAGGACCAGTCCGGGTTTGACCGGTCTGGGTCTGGGTTCATGTGAGGCTGACGTTGGTAACGACACATAAATGTGTCCACGTGTTCAGTCACATGTGTTCCATCCCATCATTTTAGTCTGGGTCTGAAATCAGTAAAAGTCACAAAAATGAACTCAGTGTTTTCAGTGTTTTTAGGTTTTGTTTCTTGTCTTTTTGATGCAGGATCCGTTTATATCACTAATGTTTCAGACGCTGGCGAATGCATGAATGAACGAATGTGAACACGGTGGATTATTGATGAACTGACCCTTCACTGCAACATGACACCCACATGACCTTTGACCTCTGCTTTAAGAATAGTTCTGATCTCTGCAGACTGGACCGTCACCCACCCAGAAGGACCAAGACTTTTACACCACATAAGACCAAGGTCCAGTACCCGGTCTAGAGCAGTGTTCCAGAGTCCTGTACCGGGTCTAGAGCGATTCTTGGTCGTGTACCAGGTCTTACAGCTGTTCTGGGTTGTGTACCGGGTCTACAGTGATTCTGGGTCATGTAGCAGGTCTACAGTGGTTCTAGGTCCTGTACCGGGTCTACAGCGGTTCCGGGTCATGTACTGGGTCTAAATGGGCGTCTGCTTGTGCGTTACCTGGGATGTTGATGACGGGAACGCTGTCATTGGTGGCCACTCTGGGTGAGTCGCTGTCTTCCACGTAGAGATGGGCCGTCTGGAAACATCGTCTGGAAAAAAACACCAACACACGCTTCAGTTGAACAGAACTGATCCAGAACTCTAACACAGAACCAGGAGTCCAATAGTGGAAACATCAGATCCAACATAATAATCAGAGAACCCATGGAAGTGCACACACACACATAGGACCTGGTTTACTCCGATCATAACGGGTGTAAATTTGCCTGTTCACAGATGTTGTTTCACTTCATGAAGACAACATTCTCTTTTCTCAAACGTGTTGGACTCTGTGTGTCGTGCTGACAATGTCTTAGAATTTTGTCACTTCATGTTTTGCACCTAATTGTGTGTTAGTTTATGTTTTACGAAAAAAAACGCTTTTCACTACGAGAATAAAGTCATATTATAATGAGAATAAGATCGTAGTTTTAAAAAACTCCTTGTTTAATAAAAATAATGTCGCACTTTTATGAGATTAAAGTCAAAATATTTTGAAAATGAATTTGACAGAGTTTACGGTTACAGCGAACGCAACAAGTGAAGCAGCAACTTCACTTGTGTTGAACTGGACCGACCAGGTAATGCACCATCACATCTACAGCATCTAGGTCTACGGAATAAACACTGTAAAAAAATTTATTAAATAAATGTCAGATTTTTGGATTACTGGGACCTCATCCCCCCCCCCCTCATAAAAGTAACACATTATTTTTGTTAAATAATGAATTTTTTAAAACTACAATTTTATTTTCATTATGACTTAATTCTCAAAATATTACAATTTTATTCTCGTAGTCACAAGTGATTTTATTTTCTTACGTGGC
>JAPTGZ010000022.1:33512984-33523050 GCA_029814645.1 Fowleria isostigma | reverse complement strand
CACACACACACACACACACACACACACACACACACACACACAGTAGTAGTGCTAGTATTGTAGTTGTAGTCATATTACATTTTAGGGGGCAGGTGCATAAACCAAAAAAAAGGGGCATACATAATAATCCACACATGAAAAGAATCTGTATAAAACTGAAAACACAGTACACACAGTTGTTTTTTTTCCTGTTTTCTGACAGATAGCATACATATTACATTAGTAATATACCGTTTTATATATATAAATTTGTGTGTGTGTGTGTGTGTGTCATAAAACCTACCATAATTTAAAAAAAAAAGGATTTTAAATGAAACAAAAATTTGTAGAATAGTGTCTTTAAATTCTCTGCCTGACTTTGTTATTTGTGTTGTGTGTGTGTGTGTGTGTGCCTATATCTGTCAATGTATCTGTATATATGTGTGTGTGTGTGTTTGTATATCTGTGTGTATATGTATATATGTGTGGGTATCTGTATACGTGTGTGTGTGTGTGTATCTGTATGTGTGTATGTGTGTATAAATGTGTGTTAATGTGTGGGTATATATGTAGGGCAGTGTGTGTGTTGTTGTCTGAGGCCTTTGTGTTTATGTGTATAACTGTATATATTTGTGTGTGCGTGTCACTGTGTAAGGCCATTGTGTATATGTGTGTATCTGTATATGTGTGTGTGTATGTGTATACGTGTGTGTGTTTATGTGTGTGTATATGTGCATGTATATATGTGTGTATCTGTATCTGTATATGTATATCTGTGTTTGTATGTGTGTGTATATATGTGTGTATGTGTGTGGATAAGTGTGTATATATGCATATATATATGTGTATCTGTGTAAGTGTGTATATGTGTGTGTGTGTGTGTGTATATATGTGTGTGTGTGTGTATGTGTATATGCGTGTGTTGTCTAGGTCTTTGTGTAGCGACAGGTTGATGAACTGATCCTCTTACCGTTTTCATCAAAGCTAAGCGGACCCTCAGCGCACACGCTCACACCGGGGGAGATGAGTGGACGCCGCTGACGGATGGAGGCCTTCGGTCCAATCATGTGGCGGCGGTGTGGGGGGGTCAGGGGGGGTTTGGTAAAACCCACAGAGGACAGACTCCACTCCATTAGTAGAGGAGACGACGCCTCCACGCCCGCGGCAACTACCACAGTGATCGATGACACGCCCTCATTGTGGGCGGGCCTCTGGGGCACCGAGAAGGATCAGAGGAACCTCAGCGCCACGTGGACCGGCGTTACACACGACCCGGACAGAACCAGATGGAACACGGAACCAGATGGAACACGGAACCAGACGGAACACGGAACCAGATGGAACACGGAGCGAACACGGGTGAACACTGACGTTAACACCGGTGTTTATGAAAGAAGACGGAGATGAAGACCACAGAACACACACCTGTCATCATGGTTCTACTTGTGGTTCTGGTTCTTTTAGACTTGCATAGAACAGTGAAGGTGCTAGTTCCCACACCTAATCTGGAGCCAGCCGGAACCAAAAATCAGAGTGTTTGGGAACCGAATATTTGGTTACCGATAGGCTCTGAGTAAAAGTTATTTTTTCTAAGTGAACGGTGATGACATGAGTGGGCGTGGTCTTGCTGAAGGTTCATAGAGTGGGCGTGGCCAGGTTGATGGGTGTGGTCCTGTGGAGGGTCCATTGAGTGGGTGTGGCCCTGTGGAGGGTCCATCGGTGGAGTGGGCATGACCAGGCCGATGGGTGTGGTCCTGCAGAGGGTCCATATAGTGGGCATGGCCAGGTTAATGGGTGTGGTCCTGTGGAGAGTGCATGGAGTGGGCGTGGCCAGGTCAATGGGTGTGGTCCTGTGGAGGGTCCATCAGTGGAGTGGGCATGACCAGGCCGATGGGTGTGGTCCTGCAGAGGGTCCATAGAGTGGGCATGACCAGGCCGATGGGTGTGGTCCTGCAGAGGGTCCATAGAGTGGGCATAACCAGGTCAATGGGTGTGGTCCTGCAGAGGGACATCATCTTGGTTCTTTTGGTGGTTCTTGTGGTTCTCATCCGGGTTCTTGCAATTCTCATGGCAGCTTTTGTGGTGGTTCTTGTTGTTCTCATCCTGGTTCTTGTGATGCTTAAGGTTTTCATCCTGGTTCTTGCAGTACTTATGGTAGTTCTTGTCATGGTTCATGTGGTTCTCTTGGTGGTTCTCATCCTGGTTTTTGTGGTTCCCATGGTGGCTTTCTTGGTGGTTGTTGTGGTTCTCATGATGATTGTTGTAGTGTTTCTCTTGGTTCTCATCCTGGTTCCTGTGGTTCTTTTTCTGGTTCTTGTGGTTTTCATCCTGATTCTTGTGATTCTTATGGTTCTTATCCTGGTTCTTTTGGTTCTCATGGTGGTTCTTGTGGGGTTCATCCTAGTTCTTGTGATTCTTATGGTTCTTATCCTGGTTCTTGTAGTTCTCATGGTGGTTCCCTGATCACAGAGGACACGTTTTATAATCGTCTTCCTCTTCATCACCTGGAGGATGCTGAATTGAGGAGCTCTTGGTGCTGCTCTGGTGCCATCAGTTCTACTCAGCTGGTTCTCCTGTGGTTCTCCTGAGGTACTCATGTAGTACTTGTGTGATACTCGTCTGGTACTCGTGTGCTTTTGTACCACCGTCATCCGTTGACCTCCAGATGACCTCGTCGCTGTCACACATCTTAACCCACACCTCCAACGCAATCGCACATAAAACCAACGCACAAAGAAGAATGTCCACTTGTGGAACGAGTGTGAAAACCAGGCTGTTCATTAAATTAAAACACATGATACAGTCGAGAACAAAAACAGGTAGGATTCAGTCAAAATGGTCCGGATTCTTTTGGAAACGACACACAATCACCTCAGACTAAATAAAAACCGTTCTATGTGGACGAGTCCCATCTATCAAACACAGAACAAATGTGTTCTAGTGAAAATACATGGATTGAATTTTATTGTATTTATCTGATAAACATCTGAAATACATTTATTATAAAAAAAAATCTACATTATAAAACCCTAGTGTCCTCTGTGTGTGTGTCTGCTTTATAACTGATAAACTAGACACATCAAGCCTTCGTTTTTCTAGTACTTATGTATTTTGGAGTACTTATCCAATACTTTTGGAGTTATTACTTGTTTTTATTGATACGGCCAACCCCATTCACATACGATTTGAACAGAATGCTGACAGCTGATTGGCTGAAATTATCTCCACTCTAACTTAGAGTGGAGACGGTTGGGTTTTATGTTAGAAAATCTACCAACATCTCTTCATAACTCTGACGTTTGTGTGATTTCATCAACAGTTTATCATTCAAATGTTGTATAAACTCTTTTCTTTCAAAGACTAGTCACATTTTAATCTATAATGTTTTGTTTTTGGTCTACACACCTCTACGTCACACTGATGATTTTTCTCTCATTCATTCCAATGGTACATTTCTGTCACTAACATATTTGATTAACTCCATGTTCACAGTCACTGTTTATTCAGTTCTGACTTTTTCCACATGTTTTACTAGACTCACCTTCTAGAATTTTATAGATAGGATGTAGAGTTATGGACTGACATCAGTTTGATTGACAGGTGGTTTATGAGTGAATTTAACATGGACACCCACGTTACTTCCATAAGGAGTCATGTTACAAACTACACAAACTATTGTGTACAACTCTAACATTTATGGGATTTAAGAAACTAATTATATATTTAATCATATATTTAATAATATATACAATTACATATCAAAAAGTTTGGGAAAAACTCTTTTCTTTCTTAGATTCTTCCATGTTTCCTTTTCCATCTCCAGTCCTCTAAGGTCACACATCCATTCATGTGAATGTGATGAAGTCATACAGTAATGATGATGTAAAGACCTTTAAACAAATATATAAGATAAATATAAATAAATAACTATCATCACTGACATCAACAAACTCAACACGTTCACTTTTACTACAGTTATGAATGAATTAAAACTAAAACTCACACATTTATCAACTCTACTGACAACACACACATTCACTTGGGTCAATGTACTAGTACTATATATTAATATTAGTATACAGTATTATAATCCATATGGACAAAAGTATGAGGACACATGTCTACAGGTGTAACATGTCATGCTCATGAGAATCAAACATAAAAACATCAGTATTTTGTTATAATTTAATGGTAGATTTTTCTTCCTCAGTGAGATGTGATGACAGTAGATGGATAGATGTGGCAGAAAATTATTTACAGTCAGAGCAGAAAAAAAAAATAGAGGAGGAACATTTCAAATCAGTTATGGAGAAGAAAAAAATCTAAATCAATGTTGATATAAATTCAGTCCAAACTATTTCTGAGTCATTTAAAAACAAAGACAACAATTTAATCCAAACTAACCGATGTAATGATATTTTTCCTATAATATAAACTACATTCTGACATTAGTCATTATTGTTTTAATCCTAGACCTGTTAGAAAACAAACACCTGGATTCTACATATCCACAGACTTTTGTCCATATGGTGGATGTGTTTATCAAACACTAATGCAGTCATTTTATTCTTTTTCTGTTTACAATCCCAGCTGCCGAACACCTCTGTTACCTTTCCGACTTAAATATTCCATTCTCCAACGACGTTCGATGATGTTTGTTGATGTCAGACCTAAAGTCAGATAAAAACATCATTTTGGGTTTTCATCTTTTATACATTGAGTAAAGACTCAACAGCGGACGTCTGCTTTAACTCAGTCCGATCCCTTTAAAACGTCTCTTTTTACGACTCCAGTCAAATAAACATGACTTTATATTAAAGTGTTTGAAGATAAGACTGTTCTAGCACAACTGGTAAAGTGTAACTGAGCAGTAAAGGTATGATAATAAATGTTCTGTTCACAGTAGATTCCGAAGCTCCACTAAATACTCATTTATCTTCTGGACAGGCTGAATGTGTGACAGTAAACCCAGCAGTACGCTTAATTTTATCTGCAAAAAAAAGATAGAACTGTGTCCACCAGATTATTCACAACCACAGAATTAGAATAAAGCAGTCGCTCTGAGGTTTGTTAAAGGAAAATTACACCATTCAAGTTAAAAATAAAGTGTATGAACAGAAAAAAAATCTCAACGAACTCAAAGAACTGACAGAACAGACGTCGATATCAGTCACTTCATGTATAACCACATGAGTGTTGCTCATTATCGAGGAAAAAAAAAAAGTTTGTGATAAAATGTATGAAACGTCTTAAGACAACTTCAAATGGACGTGTAATGAAGTCAATCAGCCACTAGGGGTGTATTCACATTACACTGAGTAATGGACTAGTTTCACCAAAGAACAGATGAACATTCACCGGAGTCACTTCCCGTTTCAGTGTCACATGGTTTCTTCAAGCCCCACCCCTTTAGGAGACTATCATCAGATCCACTCACATTCAACTAAATGTGATTTATCAGATTTTAACTGATTTTTTAACCTTAACCCATAAAGACACAAACTGCTACTGGCAACCAAAACGAGTCATGTGGGATTCTCGTTCTTCTGTCCTATATTTGAACAGTGTTGTTAAAATGTGGGGGCTCATCTGGGATTCATACAGGTTGATGTATCGTATTGTATTTAAATTTCTTCTTAGTTTTTTTTCGTTGCGTCAATAGTTATGTCACTACATTTGCACAAACAAGTTCAAGACTTGCAACGAACGTCTCTCCGAGTACGACATCATCAGTCTGAGTATGACATCATCAGCGGTGGTTGTAGTCCATACGGATAATTCACCAGTTCAGTTTAAACCTATCTAAAGTATATTTACACCTAATATTTATACACATCTAAAGTATATTTACACTAATATTTGTACACATCTAACATATATTTACTTGAATATTTAAACCCATCTAAAGTATATTCACTCTAATATTTATACACATCTAAAGTATATTTACACTAATATTTATACACACCCATCTATTACAAATGTGTAGACCTTTAACTCTTGAACTGGTCGGTCTGATTCTGATTTCACTGTGTTTGTGGGTTTCTAGGTTGACGTAGTGGACTGTGGAATGACGGTGTTAAAGTTATTATCAGAAGTAGTAGCGGTGGTTCTTCGTCTTCTCCTTCTTCTTCTTCCTCCTCCTCCTCTTCCTCCAGGTCAGACTCTGACTCAGACCTTTGAGGCTGAGGGACACAGTTTCCTGTTGTTGTTGATCAATTATAAATTATAATTTTTGTTATCACTAGACCAGCATACTGTAACTTGAAAACTACAAAAAATGGCTGAACAGCACAGTCAACATCCTGGAGGGGGTGGGGTGTAAAGTGGGTCATTGTATTTAAAGGGCCAGCGCTCCAAACCACCTGTCTACTGTCATTAGTCATAAATGGACTTGAAGATGGACCTGTGGAGTTGAATGAATGAAGAATTCAGACCAAAACATCGAGTTACAGTTTATGTAGACCACAAGGACAAGTTTATAAATAAAAAATTGCTTTTAAAAAGGCAAAATATCACACTGTTAAATGATGAAAAATGAACAATCTGCAGACGGTGACAGTGATATTTAGTACCGATAAGAGATTAGTGACATTCTTATTATTCACGTCTTTTGTGAAACATCTGCCGTTTCCTGTTTTTATTTTCAGGTTTCACTATTCTTCACAGTTAAAGATGCGGTCGGTTCCATCTCCTGTACTTGGTTTTTTTGTCTCTGGGTGTAAAGACATGAGAGTAGAAGAGGTTCCCAGACACAAACAAATTACCCACAGATCTGTTTCTGAGTCGCACAGCGTTCGTCAAACACAACACCAGCGTCTTTTGTAAAAGGGAGCAAATGTCAGCGTGGTGGTGTTTTCCTGTGTTTTCCTGCGTTTTCCTGTGTCGGTGCGTCTATCCATCATCCCGGCTCCGTTAATGGGAGGCTGCCACTCATCCGCGGACCCCAAAGCAAACCAGCCATCATGGATGATGGGAAACAATCACTAGCAAGGTGTTCTGGCGGCGCCGCGGAAAGATGGAATAAATTAGCAGAGGGAGGCAGACTGGAAGGAAAAGAGCTGCTGAATCTGGTGAATAGGCTTGTGCTCGACAGACGCTATTGTCCAGGTTTAACAGTGAATCAGACTGAACCACAGTCACGCCGACGCTGGACGGAGCTGTGAACGCAGCGGCGGGAGGCGCCTCTGTCGTTAAAGCCGACGCTAGGCTTTGTCTGAGGAAACCATCTGCATTTTCATTCTGAGATGTGAAAGAGGTTTGAAAACGAGAAACTTTTCAAAGTTAACGATAAAGTAGAAAGTATAAAAAAAATAGACTGTACCCTCTCCTACACATGGATTTAACATCCACTGTCCTCAAATATCCTGATTAGAAGCAAATAAATACAACAGATGTAATTAAGCATAAATACAGAGATCTGAGTTATAAAAAGTGGAAAAAATGAGAGTGATTTAAATAATTGTAAATTAAATACTGTATCTTATTGGACACTGGTTAGCGTTTGATGCCACAATGGTGTAGTCCCTGGAGAAGTGAGTATACTATCAATGTTTGCCCTTTTTTCCTCTTTGAAGTAGTCCAAAAAAACCCCACCCTGTTTTAGAAACAGTAAAATGTCAGAGTACTCTGTTTAGTTTACCAAAAAAATCCATCGGTAATATTTACTCACCATTATAAAATGATCGTGACTTAATGAGGATCAGTTTGTAGGTTCTACTGGACACAAACAGCTGCATGAATGAAAATTATTCAATGTGAGGCTAACAGAGGATAACATTAGCCTGTCATAACATTAGCCTATCATAAAGTTAACTTGACATCATGTTAGCCTGTCATTGCATTAGCCTCACAATGTTTGTCTGCCATGTTAGCCTTTCATAATGTTAGCCTTTCAAAACTTAGCCTGTCATAATATTAGCCTGTCATAACATTAGCTTGTCATAATGGTAGCCTGTGATAATGTTAGCCTTTCATAATGTTAGTCTGTCATAACTTTAAATGGTAAATGGTCTGAACATCTATAGCCTTTCCCACATTTTCATGTTGCCCAAAGACTTAACAAAGCCTTACATTCATCCATTCACACACACTCATACACCAGTGGGCAGCTGCTGCCATGTAAGTGACACCAGACTCCACTGGGATTGAGTTAGGGTTCAGCGTCTAAGGACACTTGGACATGTGGACAGTCAGAGGCAGGATTGTTGATGTGTTCATTGATGGATTTTGTCATGAATTTGCTTTACGTGTAAGATATTCATTAAAAATGGGTCATTTTTCAGTCGTCTGGTCGCGGTTCACAACGTTATGGGTTCAAAAAATAATGGAAGTGAATGTACTTGTGTGTTTGAAATAAATGTACCTGTGTGTTTTTAGTAAATGTACTCGTGTGTTAGTGCTTGTCAGATTGGTGGACTTGTGTCTTGGTGTAAAAGTACAAATAGAACCAAAGACAGACTGATTCTAAAGTCTGGGTCTGAGTCACATTGGAGTGAATGAGAGAAAAATCATCACTCTGTGACTTAGAGGTCTGTAGATCAAAAACTAAACATTTTCAGATTAAAATGTGAATAGTCTTTTTAAAAAAAGTTTTTTTTCAACATTTTGATGTACAAATTGCTGCTGAAACCCCAAAAATGTGAGGGTTATGAAGAGTTGTTTGTAGATTTTCAACATAAAACCAACCCTCTGCACTCTAAGTTAGAGTGGGGACCATTTCAGCCAATCAGCTGTCAGCATTCTGTTCCCATTGTTTGTGAATGGGGTTTGGTGTGGTGTTCTTGTGCGGAAACTGTATGAGATATCGTTACAACTATGTCACATATATAATCTTTGGGTCGTTCCACACATTTGTCGTATTTCAGAAAAAATTTAGGATCAATTGTGTGTGAATGGCAGACACTTGAAAATGAACCCATTTCATATGTACAAATTTGGCTGGTTTTTTGCAACTTTAACAAAATCGGTGCATTAGAATGTCAATCCAGATAATATCACATCTTTATACACCAGGATGAACATTTATGGAATAATATGTTTTGGTCTATTTCCAACGGTCTGGGACACATTTATACCAAAGTTTATGTAGAAGTCATAAGTCAGTCTGAACAACAATAGTCCAATAATAATAATAATAATAATAATAATAATAATCCACTGGGATTGGGATTGCATGGACACACAGGGGAGTAAATGTAGAGATGTTGTATAAGATGATCAGAATGAGTCCTGTCAGAACCAAAAGTCTGTGAAGGTCAAACCTGCATCATGGAACAGACACAGATGAGGAACAGACGCTTAAAGGAACCAAACCCCGTTAACTCAACCCCGTTAACGGGTGAACCGACTCCATGTGTGCTTTCACACACAGACACTACTGCAGTTGTTTCTTCCAGCGTGTGTTTTATGTCGATTGTTTCCTGAGCTCCAACTCCACATTGTGCCTTTTTTCCCAGAAGTCCCTGCTCCTCTTCTGCATTTCCTCTGCCAGCCTCATAGATCTACTTACAGCCAACATGTCCCAGCGCAGCGCTCAAGGACACGCTGCACCACAAAACACACACACACACACACACACACACACACACACACACACACACACACACACACACATATATATGTACACACACACATACAGTCATGTTAAAATGATTATTCACCCTATGTTTAGTTCAGTTTCTTGTTCATTTTAATGCCTGGTTCAACTAAAGGTCCATTTTTTGTACAAATATAATGATACCAACACAAATATCTGATCATAGTTTAATTTCAGAGCTGATATCTATCCATTTAACATGGTTTTATAGATAATAACCATAATCACATCAGTTCTTACATCAGTATCTACGACACTACACTGACAAAAACAGTGACAAACACATTCTATGTTTTCTTTTGTGTCAGTTTTAGTCACATGATACGCACAGGAGTTAGGACTGGGTTACACAAACATTGTTTTAAAGACTTTGGATGGAAGAATCATTTTTTCCGTGACTGTATGTACACATACACAACACACACACACACACACACACACACACACACACACACACACACACACACACACACACACACACACACACAC
>JAPTGZ010000022.1:33499857-33510415 GCA_029814645.1 Fowleria isostigma | reverse complement strand
TCTCCATTCATTGTTATTAATCCAAATTCATAGATTTTACTGGTGAATCAACATTGTAGAAGATGACGGTGTTTCCACGGTAACTATGGCACCTCTGAACATCCAAATGTGTCATATCTGATACCCATGAAAAGATGACAAACTGCATTTTACACCAGTTACTTACATGGATTAGTGGATTGACAGGGCTTCAACAGTTTATATTAGGTAATTTTGGTAGATGATGGATGTTTGGGGCTTTATGAGTTAAATTTAGCTACTAATTAAAATGTTAGTGATTGCATAGGAGGCTCCCTGCTTATTTTTGCATTGCAATGAAAACCCATTGGGAAACAAATGGAATACAGCGCAGGTTGGATGTTTAAAACAGACTGATTTAATCATTTGGTTTTATGTGCTCAGATTTGGATCTTTTCTCATCACCTCTTGTGTGCTGCTCATTCCTATGGTGCCCAGCAGCAACCAATCAATTACACCCTGTTGAGTGGCCATGTCATTGGGTAAAAATGCTCCTCATTGCTTAAAATTCAACATTTTTCCTTTTGACATCAGAAAAGTTTTCAATCCAAAACAGTGGTAGCCCGGCCAGCCATTCCATTTTCTCAGTGTATCCAATACTGAGCAAACAGTCTGGAACTGTTCCATTCACTGTGAATTATGCCAATCACATGTCTTGAGGGCGGGTGTTTCGCAAATGTGTGACTCTTTCTGTTCAAGACTTGAATTACAGATTACACCCTGTCTGTCTTTCTCAATAAGAAATCCATCTGGTATTGCGGGGCTTGAGTACAAATATGAAGGCGCCAAGTAAACCAATCACAGAAAAGACAGATGTGATACTTTTGTCAGAGGAACTTAAGAATACAGGGTGAAAACTGTAATTCAATCCTTAGTTTTGAATCAAACAACCTACAATAGTTGTAAAGAGATTTGTAGGCTTGGAACTGACTTTTATTTATGACAAAAAGAAGTCGATGCACATGACACTTAGTGAAACACCCACCCCCGAGACTTGAGATTGGCCCAGTATAAAATAGATTGGTCATAATCTACAGTGAATTGAGCAGTTCCAGACCGTTTGCTCAGTATTGAATACACTGAGAAAACCAGATGCCTGGCCAGGCTCGAACAGGTAGACCAGGGGTGTCAAACTCATTTTAGTTCAGGGGCCACATTTAGCCAAATTTGATCTGAAGTAGGCCGGACCACTAAAAAATTAACATAATAACGTATAGATAATGTCAAATCCAAACTTTCCTCTATGCTTTAGAATAAAAAACGACCATTGAATTATGATAATTTTACATCTACAAACTGCCAGAGTAATATGACCCTTTTTCTCTCGAGCCAGCGTGGAAACTTTGATACATGTTTTTATCACTAGTTGGATTGATTATTTTAATACTCTCCTTTGTGGTCTTCCTAAGAAATCATTGCACCTCTGCAGCTCCTCTAAAACTCATCAGCCCGGCTGGTGACGAGGACCAGATGGAGAGAGTACATCAGCCCAGTGCTCAGGTCTCTGCACTGGCTCCCTGTGAGCTTCAGGATCAATTTTAAACTGCTTTTATTGGTTTATAAGACTGTTAATGATCTTAGCCCTATTTATTTATCTGTTCTACTTTTAACATATGAGCCCTCTCGGACTCTCAGGTACTAATCTTTTAACGGTCCCTAGAGTCCATACTAAAACTCTTGTGAGGTCTCATTCAGCTTTTATGGCCCCAAACTGTGGAACAGTCTACCTGAGGTCCACTGTGACTGTTCATATTTGGAAAGGTAAACTTAAAACCTATCTTTTTAGTTTAGCTTTTAGTTAAACTATTACTTTTAACATAGCTTCTTTCTGTTGCTTTTATTTTACTTTTATTTGTAATTGTGGGACAGTGGGGGGTTTGGTGTGAAGCACTTTGTTCAACATGTAACATGTATGAAAAGTGCTATACAAATAAAGTTTGATTGATTGATTGAAACTAATTTAAAACAATGTGTCTAACATGAACAAAAAGAAAAATAAGGGCAATTTTAACAATATTCTGCCTCAGTTTATCATTTACACATGTGCATTACAACTTACAGATCATATTCATGTTTATTCATTATTTTTATCACATATATTTATTATAATTAAGTTATTCACTTTTTTGAGAAATCATAGTTTGTTTTTGTATAAATGTTAAAGATAAAAAATGAGTTGTCAATATTTATGGTCTCTTATTTTACTGATCTGACCCACTTGAGATTGAATTGGTTTAGAGGTGGAACCTGAACTAAAATTATTATTAATATCTTCAGTGTAATTTTTTTGCATTTCACAAATTCATCCCAGGGGCCGGACTGGACCCCTTGGCAACCCAAATTTGGCCGCATGTTCGAGACCCCAGGTTGTAGACTGTCAAATGAAAAGTAATCAACCGCAGTAATAAAAGCAGGTACATCTCTAACCAGTTACGGTTCAAAAAGTAACCTTTGTAACACAGTCCATGAGTGAATATGAAGTAAAATGTCCCATCGCTTAAGTAGTGAAGTCACAGGCCATGAGCAACCATGCAGACAGTTTGATTTGTGTCAGAACAGATTAATCAGAAGAACAGAAAAGTCTTCACTCATAATTCCCTGGAAGGAAGTCTTCTCCGCTCAGTCCTTTTCGGTACGTCCCGGGTGTAGTCCTAAATTTGAAGGCATGACTCTTGTCTGACTCACAGGCTTTCCAGGGGGACAATGGCTGCATGCATTAATATTCTAGTGTTCAGCCTTTGCCATTCTTGTTTTTGTGTTTGCCTCTGTGCTCCTCTCTCCCCTTCTCTATTCTTCCTTCCCTCTCATCTCTCATTCTCCCTTTTTTTAGTTACAAACGCTAAGTCAGCTGGATTATTTGCGCAGCCCTTTTAAACGAAAGCCTGCTTCATTCCTTGTGACACGTCATTTGTTTTGTTTTTGTGGAGTTGCACAAATGCTGATGCTCTACTTCAGAGCCCAGCCACCCAACACTGTATAATTCTAAGCGCCCTGTTTCTAATGCCTGGTGTGTAGTTGATTAAAATTTTAATTAATTCTCCATTTAGGTCATGTGTAAGTTAAGGTGACACATGGATTGAGCTGAGCCTACTGGCAAACATTTGTGTTAACTCTGGTTGGTGGAATTAGATGAGATTTTATGGCTTAATCTAATAGTGAATCTGCTTAATACAGTGTATTTACCACATGCATAGTCACATTACACATCCTGATTAATGTCAGTCTTGCATGTGTACTGTGCGGGAGAATGTAGTTACGAGGGGGGGGAAATAAAACATATTCGATTTGCCATAAGCACAGAGAACACCTGTACACGCAGCTGGTTTTGTGTAAGTGAAGTCAATTGAGTTTCATCTGTCACATCTCATTCATAACCCCCAGACTGACAACTGCAACTCCCGCAGATCACCATGACGATTCAGCCTTCTTTGGTATTCTGATGGTATTCAACGGATTCCCTTAGGCTGTTTTTGTACTCGACTGAACCTCACCCACCCCAGAAACATGAAAAAAAATACATATAAAGGTCAAAGGTCAGGTTTGGCTATAGACCACCCTTACTTGAAGGTGATGAGGATTCAAGAAAAGCCCCAAAGTATGATACCTTCAACTGTATGAGAAGTGATTTTTATGCTAAAAGCAATATAATTGTGCCAGAGAGAGCATTACTATATATTACATTCTATGTTGAATATATTTAAAACTGAGATAAGACAATATAAGCTTGGCTTCTTTCTACTCCTTTTCAGACATACAGTCACGGAAAAAAATTATTATACCATCAAAAGTCAACAATGGTTGTGCAATTAAGTACTCACCCTTGTTTGTATCATGTGAATAAAGCAGACAGAAAAGAAAACATGGAATGTCTAAAAGCACTGTTTTTGTCAGTACAGTGTCATAGATATTGATGTAAGAACTTATGTGATTTTAGTTATCAGCTCTTAAATTAATAATAATAATAATAATAATACATTTTATTTGTATGCATTTTTCAGGTCACTCACCATACAACACTGTTAAATTAATAAACAATAAAATGAGACAAATTCATATATAAAACACATAGTCACATTAAAAAATAATGGTATCAGAATAAATTGGGTCTATGGATCTGAGCAGGCTTGTTTGAATAAGTATGTCTTTAGCTGGGACTTGAGGATGGTGACAGACTCGGACTTAAATTAAAGTCTAATGAGCTATTTCTTGTTGTTATTATTATATCTGTCCAAGCAATGTACCTTTAGTTGTACCGGGTATTAAAGTAGGTTCAGATAAGGAATAAATAAATTCTGAGAAAAAATGTGGCTCAGAGTGTTCATGAATCTCCATCTTTTCAGTGGCTGGGTTTCCATTACAGTTTTGCACAAAATAAAAGCAATATTTCTACAATTTTGACAAAGTATAATTGCTACTTGCAGGTGTTTCCATTGAAGAGTGTTTGGTTCTGATGTGAGTCTAGTGAAGTCCCGTCTATCCGTCTCGCGATATGTCGTAGTTCTCAGAGGTGCGTCCATGCGTAACTCACATCACTCTGCAGACGCGTCTCAAGGCAAAGTCCTTGACAGCGTCCTCACAGAATGGATTTCTGGGAGAGAACTGTACAGAATTCACCAACCAGTTGTGGATCCAGAATTTCTGAATGACCCGGTAACATTTAAAGAACTGTTACGTTATTGAACCTCTCGTGGCACTGGAAGTGTCATGCCCGTGACTAATGAAGATACGCAAAATGTGTTACCATGACCCTTTTTCACTAAACTTCTGTATCAAAACGTCACAAATTCCACCTCATGGGAGCGTAAAAATTTGTTTGCGATCTTTGACAGTTTTTACGAAATTCTTGTGTTTCCATTACCAGTTTTCTACTGTGCAATTTGTATTTTGTGCATTTCTGAGGGTAATGGAAACACAGCTACTGACATAAGACAGGAGGAAAAAAGTAAAAAAAAAACCCAAAAAACCCAAAGAAAATGTATATGTAGTATATTGAATTTTTTGATAAAAAATATGGTTTGTTACCATTACAAACGTGGCATTTAAAGGGTAATATATGTAATATATGCTAATTTATTGAATATTTCATGGTTTTGTTTATGGATCAAGTTGACGAAATACAAACATATGTAAAAAAAAAAAAAAAAGTTTAAAAACTGTATGAAACATTTTTGACATTCCTACAACACCGTGCAGATTATACTGCTTATAAATAACATTTATTGATATTATTATTATTATTATTAATATTATTATTGTTATTATTATCATTAATATTATTATTATTATATGCTTTGGGTGATTTTCAGTGGTAGGACCTCTGTGTGCGATACTGGAGGGTGAAAGGTTAAATAAATACAGTAAATCAACCTGAACCTGGTGAACTGTGTTAAAAGAATCGTGGACAGAGAGGTGAGGAACCACGGCTTCTCCTTCAGCACCATGGACAGCGTCAGAGCCACTACTGTCTGAAGCACCACCAGGACCAGCAGAGGATGAAGGGAGGTGGTCTGGTGGGCGGGGTCAGTTACCTTTGGACGCCTCGGTCCCGTACGGCCCGGCGCCGCTGTCCGTCAGGTCTGGCAGCCACGCGTCTTTGACCGCCGACTTGAAGACGTGGCGGTTGTCCAGACTCTGGATGGGACGGAAGTTACTGCGCAGATATTCCACCGACTTCACGTGGTCCTGCTGCTCCGTGGTGAAGATCTGGTAGAAGGCCTCCAACTAGAGCGGAGAACGAGAACACAGGGCTTAGAACCGCAAAAAACACATGACCCAGAACCACAAAGAAAAAACGCACATGATCTAGGACCATAAAGAACACATGACCTAGAACCATAAAGAAAAAACACACATGACCTAGAACTACAAACAACACATGATCTAGAACCATAAAGAACACATGATCTTGACCACAAAGAAAAAATGCACATGACCTAGAACCACAAAGAAAAAATGCACAAACTAGAACCATAAAGAACACATGACCCAGAACCATAAAGAAAAAATGCAATTGACCTAGAACCACAAAGAACACATGACCTTAAACCACAAAGAAAAACGCACATGACCTAGAACCACAAAAAACACATGACCTAGAACCATGGAGAACACATGACCTCGGACCATAAAGAAAAAAAAACACACTTGACCCGGAACCATAAAAAACATATGATCCAGAACCGTAAAAAAAACCACACACATGACCTAGAACCACAAAGAGAAAACACACATGACCCAGAACTACAATAAACACAGGACTTAGAACTGCAAACAAAATACACACAAGCTAGAACCACAGAGAACACAAACCCAGCCCCCCCACACCCATGGATGTGGGGGTTCTTTTCCACTTCCCTCTTTTCAAACTGGTCTGAACATAGATCTGTGATTGAAAATATAAATGAGGCAGGATGAAGGTTTAATGATCTCATGGGGAAACTGGGTCAAAACAAAGCCTTAATACCATCAAAACCTGAAGGTGATATAAAATATTGAAAATAGGGAAAATATAAACCATGCATATAAAGATAAATAACATAAATAACAAATCAAAGCACTGTTGAAATAACTCCAACATATGACAGGTCTGAGCTGAAACTGGAGAACCCTGCAATGATCCAACCAGGGCGGTACTGATGGATCTGATTCACGAGAATCAGATTTGATCTTTTTGACCCAATAAAAATTAACCCAAATAAAAGTGTCGAAACCTGCAGTTCCTCACATGTCCACCAGAGTCGACCCCCATGCACCACCACAACTTTACTGTAGAAATAAATAGGTTCAAATCTGGTTGGACTGAAACATTCCATGTCCGCCTCGTTTGGACCAAATGTAGTGACCGTTTATGAACAAAACTGGAATATAAAGAAAAAATTGACAAAATCCCACGGCACAGTACATCGGGAGGAAATGGGGCTGTTGGGTCCACTGGGAACATAATGTAAACCTAGCTTAACATAGCCTATGTGTCGTAATTATGTTAGCCTGCTAGCTAGTTAGACACTATCATTGTAAATAAAACATTTTCATTGATCTCTGAACTAATACATACAACATCTTTGATAACATATAACATAACCTATAACCACAACTGGTTGAAGAATAGAACTTGTTAGTCTCTAGACATAACTAGTCTAGGTAGTGGGCTAGTGCTTGTCAGTAGTTGATGTGAGTCGCGCATGTGTAGAAGCATTTATCTTGGTTGGCCATCTTTTATGACTTGCTACAACCCCTCGCTAGGACAATTATCTTTTGTATGAGTCAAATTGTGTAAAAGCACAGAGACTTGACTTTACCTTTAAGGAGTATCTTTCTAGATATCAGAAGTGATTTCGAAAGTCAATTTATCTGCCTACTTAGGGTCACATTGACCTGCCGGTTATAGGTGCAGGAACCAGCAGTCTGAGGCTCCATTTGCAGCCGCTAGCACCGCACTGCTAACGTTAGCCTGAGAACTAAACAGATCTAAATCTGGGGAGGGGTACTGTAGCGCTGTAGCGAGTAGTTTGTCCTAGCGGGGGTGCCGTAGCAAGTCGTAAAAGATGGCCGACTGAGATAAATGCTTATACGCATGCGCGACTCACATCATCTTCTGACAGTGCTCACTAAGTAACTCAAAGCTATTGTGGGGATGTAATAATTGTTTGTAGCCTATATTGCTTTATATGAAATATTAAATAATCATAAATAAAAACTAAATAACTCATATTAAATAACAATCTTTGAGAATTGAGTCTTTTGTGTTTATCCGATGAATTGGTTGGTTAATAAAATAATCTACCGATAGTTTGTTGCAGCCCTAAAGCCAACCTCTCGAACAATTGAACAATCAACAAAAAAAAACTAAAACTAGACTTTCCCACATTTTTTTAAGTAAATGTAACCCATGTGTTCGTCTCTTGTCAGATTGGTGGAAGTCTAGGTGTAAAAGAAAGAAATAGTACCAAAGACAGACTGGTTATAAAGAACTACATTTATTTTTCTTAAATTTCTATTGTTGTACACTGTATTTTTATGTCTAAGTTAGTTATGACATAAACACATTCCTGCTGAGAGGACAAAAATGCCTGTGTCTTAAAGTTTAAATCAAGTCTATAGGTCAAAGTATGGAGAATGAATAACAAAAAGTAAACTTCTTTGTTGTTTCTATTCAAAATGAGTGTTTTTTTTATTGCCTTCATGTCAGAGAAATGATGATATGATGTGATGACATAGAAAATCTTTGGGCTAAGTCGGACATTTTTTTTTGCTTTGACAGAATAATTTTAGTGTGCAAATGGTAGACACTTGAAAATGGCCCCATTCATTTCAGATGAACAAATTTGGATGGTTATTCGTAACTTAAATGAAAATGGTGCATCGGAATGTCAATCCAGACCAGGATTATAGACCAGGATCAACATTTTTATAATAATATGTTTTGGTTTATTTCCAACGCTCTGGGATGCTTTTTTTGTCAAAGTGTTTAGTATAAGTCATAAATCAGTCTGACCACCGATAGTCCACTGGGACTGGGATTATGGACACACATGAGGAATAATCCAGATCTACTCAGGTTCAAATGCAGAGGAACAAGAGTAAAACAGTCAAACACACAACAATAAATCCAAACGAGTCAGTGATCTGAGGCTGTAGAGAGCAGTTTTCAGAAGCTGTTGGCATCCTTCCAACCCCCCGGCCCCCCCCCCCACAGACCGGTTTGGGGCTGGGGTAACATGAACCTGCAGTGAGGAGGCTTCTGTGGCCTGGATGTGTGAAGTGCTGCCCCGCGGGATAATTGGGCTTTGGAGTTGTGATGCATATTCATGCAGCCTGTGTTCTGTTGAAAACCAACCACAAACACTCTCCAAATGACACTAGAAATGTCGCGCTGGAGTTGGCAGGCCCTTGAAATACTCAGTGTTTTGTTGAAATAAAACATTGTCACCAATCATTTGTCAGAATATTTGCATAAGCTGTGCATGAGACGACTCCTGCCATGGAATCCAAAGAAGGCCTGGCCCGGGAGATGTTCCGATCTGGCAACCTGTCAGTCGCCCCCGGTCTGGCAGCGGACGCCTAATGGATGGCGCATCACCTTTGTCCTTCCGCACTGGTCCGAGTCCAGGTGTCAGCGGTGGCCCCAAGCGACACCTCAGGTTCTGCTAAACGGGTCGAGTCGCGGTGGCGTCTGGACCTGATTCAGGCTCCAGGACGTGGCCCAGAACCAGGCGTGACATGGAACACAATGGGTCTACGAGGACGCCACACGACACCTGACAGGACCTGGCAACGCATCTGGAACACTGAGAGAACCTGGAGGACGGATGGACTCACACAACCACCATTTATTACCCGTTGTCAGTAGACGATGTGAGTCGCCAGACGATGTGAGTCGCAAAGGCGTAGAAGCACTTATCTCCGTCAGCCATCATTTGCGACTTGCTACGGCATCTCGTGAGGACAAATAACGTTTGAATGAGTCAAACTGTGTAAACGTACAAAGACTCGACTATCCCTGTAGGGAGTATCTTTATAGTGATCACAAGTGATTTTGAGAGTTGTGCTCATTGTGATGACCCCGCCACACCACCGGGCGTGTGGTCGTCTTTTTTGTTTTATTCTGTTGCAGGTTGTGATCCAGGCCGGTGTTTGGGGACAGTCAGTGGATGTGCTGCACCTGGGCAGGGTACTCCCCTTTAACCCTTTAACTACCTCACCAAGAACAATCTATTGAAAACATTTTTTGTTTGCATTTTTTAATTCCCTTAGGTGAGAAATTTCTAGATTTTTTTTTATACCGAACTTACTAATATCAACTTGGAAAATGTCAAAAAATACTAAGTTAAGTCTTTCAATGTATTCATGATGTACTACCATTCAAAGTTTAATATTTGCAGCAATAGTTGAACAAAGGTTTTGATTTTATAACAATAATCTATTGTTTCATACTGGCTAAATGTTTCTACTCTTACCATAAAATGACGAATCAACCATTTGTTTAAGATTTTTTGTGGTATCAAATAACATAATTATGTTCAGGAAGGCCTCTTATACTATGATATGCCCCAAAATTATTTATATCTTTCATATTTTCACCAAAAAAGTCAAAATGTTTTTTTGTGATTTTCATCTTTCTTGGTTCAATTAGGTTCAGATAAGATAGATACTCTCCTTATTGAAATATAGTGACTCAAAATGTGATAAACCTTATGGTCGAGCAGGCAGTTAAAGGGTTAAAAGCCCCTCCCCTTCTTTCTGGTCGCTCTCCGACGGCTGATCTGGTTGGAGGGGCCGTAGGCGTAGATTGGCAGCCACGCTTCTGTCAGTGTTCCCCAGGGCAGCTGTGGCTACAAATGTAGTTTATCACCACCGAAGTATTGTGGTCGTCAGTTTTTCAGTCACTCTCGGCGATACCTGGTGAAACGCTGCAGCCTGACCCTCTGACCGCTATTTTCATTGTCGTTAGGGATGAGTTAACCTATTACCTCCCATGAACAGTTCTCATGAGTACAACTTTGATATTTTCAAGCTTGTATATCAATTAATTTAAATCAAA
>JAPTGZ010000022.1:33415029-33426113 GCA_029814645.1 Fowleria isostigma | reverse complement strand
ATATTAATCCTTCTGGTTGGCCAAGTATGTGTTGTGTTCACCTCCACCTATGACAGCCTCTGTTACGTTTGAAAAAAAAAACAAAAAAAACAGAACCTGATCTAATGGTCGTCACATCACATCTTTAATGCGATAACAGAGGTGTCAGAACTCATCTTTAAAAGTGGGGGGGGGGGGCGTCAAACGTCTTTATGTAGGAAAGTTAAATACTACATAAAACCAACATTTTCTGTGTAAGTTGAATTAAATATTAGATTTTTCACTCATTTATTGACTCATTGTTTGTGATTTTTAATGTTACATTTGTACAGAATAATGTCCTTCCAGTCAACCTGGATCAGTGAAGTGCGCTGGATAATCGTGTCATAACGCTGAGGTTTTCTGAGGTTTCCATTTCTAGGAGTCACATGTTTCACATTTGGATCCAACTGAAGCCTCCAAACTTTACTGTGCGCGCCGACGTCAACGGGACGGTTTCACTGCGTCACGTTTTCATCCTTTCTGAAGCGTCGGAGGAACTCGCTCCGTTTTTCTGATTGACTTCATTAACTTTACGATGTTGAGCTGCTGCGTTTAAGTCCAGCGGGGAAAAAAACCCACAACACATCAAACCGGCGCCGGATTCAGGTCAGTTGAAGAGGGAGAGGAACGCTACGAAAACGCCACGGAATCAGATTCGCTGAAAGACGACCGCCGAGCCACGAGTCGACGGAACACGATGAGGACGGCGTCTACGATCCGCACCTTCACCACTGGAGGGCGCCGGGTACCGGATGGACACTCAGCCTACCACCGAAACCACCGCCAGTTGATCCGCCGACTTTAAAAACTGTCCAGACTGTGAACGGCGCATCCTCAGAACGAACCAACAGTCATTAACCCTTTAACGACATGAGTACGACAGGCCCGGGTTTAGTTACATGGATTTAACAAAAAAGTCAGAAAAATGTCACTTTAGACATTTTTAAATGAAGATGATGATAAAGATGAGGATGAAGATGAGAATGAAAATGGAGATGAGGATAAAAAATGAGGATGAAGATGAGGATGATGATGATGGAGATGAGGATGGAGATGAGGATGATGATTACAATGAAGATGGAGATGAGGATAAAGATGAGAACTAGGATGAGGATGAAGATGAGGATGATGATGAAGAATGAGGATGAAGATGAGCATGAAGATGAGGATGGAGATGAAGATGAGAATGATGGTGAGCATGAAGTTGAGGATGATGATGATGAAAATGAGGATGAAGATGAGGACGAGGATGAAGATGATGAAGAAGATGAGAATGATGGTGAATATGAGGACGGAGATGAAGACGAGGATGAAGATGAGGACGAAGATGAGGATGAAGATGAGAATGAAGATGATGATGAGCATGAAGATGAGGATGTTTGAACAGAGTAAATTTTTGGTGTCATTTAGAGGAAGATGTGTTTAAGTGTTTGAGTCACTTTATAAAAGTTGATAGAAGTTTCCAAACACTTCTTAAAGGTAATTACATTTGTTGCTCGGGTAGAGGTAAAAGTTGCTCAATCTAGCAACAAAAGTACTAATTTGGAATCAATGGCTGACAGTGGTTTGTGGAGGCGTCGACCACATGGTTCTGGTTCTGGGGCTCGTTTCTATGTTAATAGTGAATGGATCCATTGGTCCACTCTTCAACTCAAATAACCGGTTAACGACAGGTCAGTGAACGCAACGGCTTGGGAGACAAAACACCCCTGCTCTTCAAAAAGTGTGTGTACGCCACTGGTTCTGGTGTAAACAGGTATACTCGGGTATACTCTGGTATATTCAGTATAATCAGTTATACTCGGGCATAACTGGGTACACTCTGGTATCAGGTATATTCGGGTGTATTCAGGTATAATCAGGTATATTCTGGTATAATCAGGTATATTCTGGTATAATCAGGTATATTTTTGTATATTCTGGTATATTCAGTTACATTCTGGTATAAACAGGTATACTCGGGTATAATTGGGTATATTCGGGTGTATTCAGGTATATTCTGGTATATTCAGGTACAATGAGTTATATTCAGGTATAATCAAGTATATTCTGGTATATTCAGTTACATTCTGGTATAAACAGGTGTACCTGGGTATAATCAGGTATATTCGGGTGTATTCAGGTATAATAAGATATATTCTGGTATAATCAGGTATAATCAGGTATACTTAGGTATATTCAGGTATAATCAGGTATATTCTGGTATAATCAGGTATACTTAGGTATATTCAGGTATATACATGCATAATCAGGTATATGCAGTTATAATCAGTTATAATCAGTATAATCAGGTATATTCTGGTATAATCAGTATAATCTGGTATATTCAGGTATAATCAGGTATACTCGGGTATAATCAGATATATTCAGGTATAATCAGATATATTCAGGTATAGTCAGGTATATTCTGATATATTCAGGTATAATCAGGTATATTCTGGTATATTCAGTTACATTCTGGTATAAACAGGTGTACCTGGGTATAATCAGGTATATTCGGGTGTATTCAGGTATAATAAGATATATTCTGGTATAATCAGGTATAATCAGGTATACTTAGGTATATTCAGGTATAATCAGGTATATTCTGGTATAATCAGGTATACTTAGGTATATTCAGGTATATACATGCATAATCAGGTATATGCAGTTATAATCAGTTATAATCAGTATAATCAGGTATATTCTGGTATAATCAGTATAATCTGGTATATTCAGGTATAATCAGGTATACTCGGGTATAATCAGATATATTCAGGTATAATCAGATATATTCAGGTATAGTCAGGTATATTCTGATATATTCAGGTATAATCAGGTATATTCTGATTTATTCAGGTATAATCAGGTATATTCTGATATATTCAGGTATAATCAGGTATATTCAGGGCAGTGTGGGTGTGGTGGGGCGGGTTCTGCGCTCATGAGTCCGGTTGGAGGCGTCCTGGCGCGTCCTGAGGTTGAAGTGGAGCCTGGTGAAGACACAGCGTCAGCACCGAGGCCCGGCTGCTGTTTGCCGTCTCGCCCCCGGTCCGTTTTTATTGCCTTTCCTTCTATATTACACTGTTATCTCTGCAGGGACGGAATGGAAAACTAATATATGTGCACACAGACGCGCGTACAGGACACACGCCCACGTACACAGAGGAGCGGCCGCCGTTAGCCGTTAGCCATTAGCATCAGAATAAACAGCGTTGTTACTCCTCTTCCTCCACTCGTCCACAGCGGGCTGCAGACACACTCACCACTCGGCCGTATTTACAGAGCTGCTGAGGTCGGGATTATTCACAGGAGACTCAACCCTTTATGAAACGGTGTTTCCACAGGTCCAGGTGAGAATAGATGACGCTTCCATACAGACGCTGCCACGGTGGAGTTTATTATCAGGACTTGGATTAATACCTACTGGGTTTGTGTTTTATAGAAACGTTCATATAATGTAAAAAGGAATAAATGCCAGAAGCTGCACGTGTTTAGATCAGTCACCTTTAACAGCAGCTATTGTTCACAGACGGTATTAACCTTCAGCAACATATGAGGAATTTATACAGTATATTCAACAAATTAATGAATATATACATGAACAAGCCGATCCGATCTGAAAAATGCAGGTTTTTGACCAAATGTAAAATGCTTGTTGTTTTCTCACAGAATACTAGTTGGAAAAAGTCCTACAGTCAAAGAACAGTTTATTATTTATTGACATTCAACAGAAAAACAGCAAGGTTTTTCTGTTTGTTTTTTTTCCATTTTCTGATAAAAGTGCATTTTTCAGATTTTTTTTTTTTTCAGCCACCGAGTAATACATAAATTATATCAAATGTTTCCAACCATGATTGAATGTAAATAACATGTAATTCCATAATCTGTCATTAGAGGATATTATGTCTCCTGTCCCAATACAAACAACTTTAAAACCATGCATTGTGATTTTATTAGAGCTTTGTCACCTTTGGGCTCCCGTAGACGGTCAAGGCAACTTGGTGTCTCCAGAGTTAAGTAAGTACACGTCTGTAGGAACAAGTGCACGTTTTATTGTGAAAATACTGAATTTAATGTTATATGATGTTGAATAAATGATGTCCAGTTAAAACGACTGCAGCTCTGATGCCAGTTCCTGTTAGCCTGTCTATGGTGTTTCTGATTATGTGTTAGCATCAAGCTAAAAGTCCATGTGTTGATTATTTTCTATAGAATTGTTGCCATCATGCTCACAACACGGGGATCAGTTTAAATCATATGTTATTAAATACAGTTAATTTAACTTATTTGGTCTTTTAGCAGCAAGTTGAATGTATTTAGCATGTGTATATTTTTATTTTAGTGTATCCATTATATATATAATGTATAATATATATAATAATATATAATATAATAATATATATATCCACACAAACAGAATTTTTCATCTTCATGGCATTATTAGATTTTTAAACTAAAAATCTTTAATATTTATCCAGCACACAAGTGCATTAAGGAACAAAAAAGTAAAAGTTTTACTGTTTAACTCTTTCCCCCATAAAGACGACATTTGACGACCCCCTCGTACCCTTAATGACAAATTTTGACACCTCTGTTACTTCACTAAGACCTGATTTGACGACCATTAGAACAGTTTCAGTTTTTTCAAATGTATCAGATGCTGTGATAGGTGGAGGAGACCACAACCCATTTTAGGCCAACCAATAGGATTAAATAATAAATTTTATTGATTTTTTCGTGTTAATTTTTTTTTCTTTATTTTAATTTTTTTATTATTATTTTCTTTATTTTGTTCTTCTTTATTTTTGTTATAATTTTGACTTTTTACAGTTTTTTAAAATTTTATTTGTTTTTTTAATTTTTAATTATATTTTTGTTTTATTTTTTAATATAAAAAATAAAATAAATAATAACATAATTATAATAATGGTGCATTGTCACTGGTTTTTCCAGAAGCTTGCTGAAGTAGTCACAATTATAGCCACTGGAAAAAGAAACAACACACTTGAAAAACAAAATATTCCCTAATAACATGTATATGTGTTGTCCCTGGTAGGTGTCCAAGGGGAAAAAGAGTTAAAATTAAAACTTAAAGAGAAACTTAATAAGAAAAAAAATGTTTACTTTATAAATCCTGTTCTTAAATACATGAGACAATTTTAAATAGAGCAGAGCCTTTAAATTACATTTTAAGTTTATGTATATAATTAAAAACTAAATCAAACTTCCTGTGAATGTGGAGAAACAGCTAATTGTACTTATTAAGTAAACTAGCTGTTAATCAAATTAGAAGTTGTCATCAGTGTTGTGACTTCACCTCCGTTTGGATGTTGTGTTTTAATTTTATTTTCTTCAAAGAATTAGTTTCAACAGTAAAAAGGAGACTTTCTTTCATCTAAGAAGCTCCATCAAACACTAACGCCGTCAGTTAAAATCATCAAATTTAGCTAAAAATCAGCAGAAAATGTGTCTCCAGCAGCGAGGCCTGGACCCACTCATCTGGGTCCAATATTGGATCTGGAACCAGCGGCGCCGGCGTCTCTGAGGACGGAGACGTTCAGTCAATACCAGGAAACCGGCGTAAGTTTCACTGACGCTTCAGGAAAGAGGAAACTGTCCCCCTCTGATCTGTCCATCAGATCAATGGGACGGCATTTTAGAAATCTACCCATTTACAGCAGCACCACCGTCCCCACAATGACCACTGTCCCCAAACAACCGCTGTCCCCAAATGACCGCCATCCCTACGACGACAACCGTCCCCAAACAACCGCTGTCCACAAATGACCGCCATCCCTACGACGACAACCGTCCCCAAACAACCGCTGTCCACAAATGACCGCCGTCCCCACACCGACTGCTGTCCCACAACAAACGCCGTCCCCACAACAAACACATCCCCACAATGATCAACGTCCCCACAATGACTGCTATCCCTATGATTACCCCAATAACTACTTTCCCCACATCAACTACCAATACAACAATGACCGTCGTCCCCATAATGACTGCCACCATCCCCAAAAGGGCCGCTGTCCCCACAATCACCACTATCCCCACAATGATCATCGTCCCTACAATGACCAGCGTTCCCACAATAACCCCCATCCCCACAATGAATACTGTCCCACAACGAACGCTGTCCCCACAATGACCGACGTCCCCACTACGACCGCTATCCCTATGACGACCGCCATCCCCACATCAACTGCCAACACCACAGTGACCATCGTCCCCACAATGCCCGCCACCATCCCCAAAAGGGCCGCTGTGCCCATATTGCCCGCCATCCCTGCGATGACCACCATCCCCTCACCGACTGCCGTCCTCACATTGACCGCCATTGCCACGACGGCCACCGTCCCCACTACGACCGCTGTCCTCACACCGACTGCCGTTTTCAGCTGACTGTGTGGATTCTACTGCAGAGACAGGTAAGCAGGATTTGTGAGGACAGATGCATCATTTTCATCCGGGTCCGTCTCCACAAAGGCACCTTTCTTCAGCTCAGAGGAAGATTCAAGATGAAAAAACCCAGTTTGGTGGAGACAGAAGATTATAATATCAAACTGAACCGTCAGTGAGTGAACGGATAAATGTCACCGTTTACATATTCATCTGTTTGGAACCAGACGAGAGACGGAGAGGGACGAGACATGGATGACATTTCACCATCCAGGAGGACGACAGCTGCAGGAGGACAAGGACATAGACGAGGAGGAGGACGAAGACGAGGATGAAGACTAAGACAAATATGAGGACGAAGATGAGGACAAAGACACAACAAGGACGAAGATGAGGATGAAGAAAGGATGAGGACAAAGACGAGGAGTAGGATGAAGACAAAGATGACAACGAGGATGAGGACAAAAAAGGATGAGGGCGAAGATGAGAATGAAGATGAGGACAAACACAAAGATGAAAATGAAGATGAGGAGGAGGACAAAGATGAAGATGAGGATGTGGATGGAGACGAGGATAAAGATGACAATGAGGATGAAGACGACGATGAGGATGAAGACAAGGATGAGGACGAGGATGTAGATGGAGACAAGCATGAAGATGACAATGAGGACAAAGACCAGGATGAGGACGAGGATGAAGACAAAGATAAGAATAAAGATGAAGACGAGGATGAGGATAAAGACAAGGATGAGGAAGAGGATGTGGACAGAGACGAGGATAAAGATGAAAATGGAGATGAAGACAAGGACAAAGATGAGAGGAGGATGAAGATGAGGACAAAGACAAGGATGAAGATGAGGATGAAGAAAGGATGAGGACAAAGACGAGGAGGAGGATGAAGACAAAGATGAAGATAAGGACGAAGACGAGGATGAGGACAAAGACGAGGAGTAGGATAAGGACAAAGATGACAACAAGGATGAGGACCAAGAAAGGATGAGGGCAAAGATGAGAAGAACAAAGATGAGAATGAAGATGAAAATGAAGATGAGGACAAACAAGGATGAAGATGAAGACGAGGAGGAGGACAAAGATGAAGATGAGGATGTGGACAGAGACGAGGATAAAGATGAAAATGGAGATGAAGACAAGGACAAAGATGAGAGGAGGATGAATATGAGGACAAAGACAAGGATGAAGATGAGGATGGTGACCTTTGAAGGGAGGCAGGTTTTGGACTTTAGTCAAACGTCTTCAGATCAAGTCGCTTCGTTAAACGACCACCGTCCAATCAGACGACAGCAACCATCATGAGGCATGAGGTCGAAGCCCCGCCCCTTCTGGTTGCGTCCAATCAGACGATATTCAATTCCAGTCAGCGGTAACAGACGAGTGACATTTACATCCTTCATTTACTCATGTGATGTTTGTTTTAAAGTTCATTTTATTACGGAATAAAATTTGAGTTTATGTCAGACCTGTTGAAAAGATTAAACATTTTTATTTTATTGTCGATCAGTGACCCTGGATTTATGATCAGGTACTGATAGATTTGACTCAGTCGCTTTTTCTTCATTTTTCTCCATTTTGATGAAATAACCTTTGAATTTACTCTGAATTTTAATGAACGTCAGTAAAATAAATGTAAGAAAATACAGGATTTACACTGAAAAATGTAAAGTAAAGAAGATAAAATAGAATAAATGCTGATAAACCACTGAGGGAAGGTTAAATATCGGGGAAATCCAAGTCCGTCAGACGCCATGGGAGTCGTCGCCGATGTTTCCGTGTTAATTCTCCGAGTTTGACGCCGTCGTTAAAGCGAGGCCACGCGTTGCATTAACCCTGGTTGAGTCGACGCGGCTGCTTTTGTTTCCTAATCTGTGTGTGAAAACTCCTCTGAACTGGAACCCGTTGGATCTAATGTGTTTGTGTTTTTACTCAGTAATTATCCACATATAAACATCATAATTAGTTTAATAAGGGAGTGAGTTCTGACATAGTAAATGCCGGTTACACGCCGTCATTACAGCTGATGTCACATCCTGTCACCGTATGGAGTCGCACAATAAGCACGACTGAAAGGAAACCACACACACACACATATGCACACACACGTATACACACACATACACATACATACGTATACACACATGTACACATATATACACACACACACACACAAATACACACACATATAGAAACACACAAACACATACACAAAAACACACACACACATTTACATATACACACACATATATACACAAACACACACACATATAGCCACAAACAAACACACAAATACACGTACACACAAACATAGACACGCACATATACACACAAATACACACATACATACACACAAACACACACACACACATACACACACATCCGCAGTGGGAGCCTCAGGCTGTTTCTAAAACCTGCTTCCACTTTAAAACAGCAGCGTCAGGTCTCATCAGGACCAGGACGGACACAGAAACATCAGGAACTGTCAGACATCCAACCATGACACCAACGCCTTGTCGCGTTTAATCACAGACACGTTCAGATGAATCCTTCATCAGTTCAGAAAATGAATCATCACATGGTTTTACAGAGCCAATTTAAAACGGATCCTGAACCCGTTTGGTCCCGCCCCCAAACGGACAAAGAGGATTATTAGAGGATTTAAATTCAGTAGGAGACGAGACGGAAACGGGCAACTCATCAAAGCAACAGGAAGGAGAAGCAACCACCTGAGCAACTCCATCCATCCAACTATCCAACCAACCAACCAACCAACCATAACTGAGCGAGCAAGTGACCATCCATCCATCCATCCATCCATCCATCCATCCATCCATCCATCCATCCATCCATCCATCCATCCATCCATCCATCTTCAACTATTATTTGTCCATTTGCGCCATTTGTTATACAGCATTCACAATAAACAAACAATAAAACACTGTAAAAACACAATAAAAACAATAAAATTCAATTTTAAAAATTCATCCGATTCATGCCTTTGCTCCACCCGTGTATGTGCGTGTCTACATGAAGCTCTCTGACCTTTAACCTTCCGGTGACCGACCCACAGACTCTCACTAACCTCCTAAAGCGCATCATCTGCACAGTGTTGGACTAATGTCAGAATGTTTTCCATACACTTTATTATGAATTTAACAAATTAAAAAAATATATATATATGTGTGGTTCATCAATTTGATGCAGAAGCAAATATACCAAATACCCTAAAACTGTCAATTTCTTTTAACCCTTTAAATGACATATTTATAACGTATACAAACCATAGTTTTGATGCAAACTGTAAAAACTAATCTGACCTTCTGACCTTTTATAACATGAAGTGTGAAGTGTGCGTCACATGCTCACCGGACACTGCAGGTTAATAAATACCCCGCCCTGTTTGTGGTTAGCACTCACCTCCACCGGGTAGCGCCGCCCGTTGATGCTGTGTTCAGAGCCCTCCGATCCGTTACTTGGACCCCAATGAAATTCCACTTTCTCGGCCTTAAACCTGCCTGGTAGACCCGCTCCCCGAACAAAGTAATCATCCTTCAACATAATGGCCACTGGAAAAAAAAAAGACAGCGGCAGAACAACAGAGCAGAGTGAGTGGTCATACATCAGTGAACATCTTGTTCAACATACATAGTAATCAGTCGTCTGTGCACCGGCGCCGGAAGAAAATTAGAGTGTGTTGCTGGTGTGAAGGTAAGTGTAGAGAACGACTTCAACACACAACGATTTCCATGTGACCGATACACGGCGTCGAGCATCTTTAAGGCACAAAGGGACGGGAAAAGTACATCCTTTCACACGCGCTCACAAAAGACAATTTTGGTCGTTGTCCGTCAGCCGCCGAGGAGAGTTCTCAAATGAGAGGCTAATTTGCAAAAATTGTTCCTTTCAGTCGGTGCAAATTGGCCTCGTCGGGTCCTTCCATCCCTGAACGTGGACACGAGTACCAGAGCCTCTTAGTTTTACATTCACACATGACCAGGAGAGGGTTGGAGCATTCCATTAGTCAATGCCGTCAACACCATCAACGTTCCAGCTTGGACAATGAGCTCCATGAATGTGGCGAAGGAGGAGTCTGGGTTGAAGCCGGTCATCAATGCTGCTCTTACATCCTAACAATACCACCCCGGGAGGAAGAGGTTCCACTGTCACGACTAAACTGAGAGGATGAAGACAGGAAGTAATGATGATACAGAGAAATACTGATACTGTCATACATAGGGATGCACCAATCCAGCGTTTTCTGCTCCGATACTAATACCGATGCTGGGGCCTTGAGTATCAGTCGATACCCAATACTGATCCGATATTGTTGATTTAGAGCAGAGGTGGGGGGACGAGTAAAAAAAGAGAATTTTCGCTGTTAGCACGAGTAAAATTTAAAAAAAAATGGAGGTAAAAAAAAAACAGTCATGGATAAAAATAATGTTCAGAATATTTAATGATGATGATGATGTTCATAAAGGGCGGCCCGGTGGTGTAGTGGTTAGCGCTCACGCCTCACAGCAAGAAGGTCCCGAGTTCGATCCCCGCACCATCCACGGGGGACCTTTCTGTGTGGAGTTTGCATGCTCTCCCCGTGTCTGCGTGGGTTTTCTCTGGGTACTCCAGTTTCCTCCCACCATCCAAACACATGCACTGATAGGTTA
>JAPTGZ010000022.1:33385769-33401522 GCA_029814645.1 Fowleria isostigma | reverse complement strand
ACCCAAACATCCACCATCAACCAAAACCATCTACTGATAGAAACTGTTTAATCCTGTTGATCCACTAATACATGTTAGTAATTGGGGTAAAATACAGTTATTCGTCTGTTCATGGTCATCAGATATGATCCATTTAGATGTTCAGAGGCTTCGTAGTTACCATGGAAACACTGTCATCTTCTACATTGACTCACCAGTAAAACCCATGGAGTTGGATCAGTGACAGTGGATGGACACACTGGGTTTATGTCCAGTTAATGACAGATTTTGCGGAAAAAGTCACTTTTTCTTAAAGTTTTCTCTGTTTTTGATCAAATAATCCTCAACTTTACTCTAAACTTTTATGAACATCTACATGATTAGTAAAATTAATATTGGAAAATACCTGATTTTTACTGAAAAAAAACAAAACAACAAAACAAAATACAGAAAATAATATTACACTAAATGGTGATAAACCATTTAAGGACGACTACATATAAAGGAAAAATGTATTTGGGAAGTTCCACAAATGTCACCCTGGGTCCTTAAGGGTTAAGTAACACTTTCTAACTTAAGCAACTTCCGTTAAATCCGACTGTTTCATTCATTCTAAATCATTTAAAAAGTCTTAACGGAAGCAGAAGTGTGATTTTATTCACGTGCTCCATCCGATAAACGTACGTCTTCCTTCATTCGGACTGAAGTCGTCTGTGTGTGTGTGTGTGTGTTGGTCAGGTGTGTTTTGCTGTGGTTACGGCGGCTGATAAAACGGGATTCATAACCTAATTGTGTGTTTATTCATATGTCTGATTACATCCAGCCCTGCATCCTTGACTGAGTGAATGATGAGCTGTGGAACATGGCGGCGTGGCGCTCACAGCTGTGCTCTGGGCAGCGTTTGGAGGGCTGTCGGCGCCGTTGCCAACCACCTGTGGCCTCTGCCTCTCCAAAGCCTTTCAACTGGCGTTCTCCGGTGAGGGGAAAGGATCATCCATCTTAGTGACAACCTGGAATTGTGAAAAATACCTGTGGCTGACAACGAGGGTCCTCGAGATGCCAGGAGAGCAGAATGCAGATGGCCTTGCCGCCGTGTCCGCCGCCGTCGCCGACACCTGCCGCCGCGTCGCGCTAATGCAGGCGCTCTGAGTGAATATGGGATGTGTAATCTTCATCATAAATGACTGGCTGCATATTGCACCTGTCTTGTTTTATAATCGCGTGGGAGAGTGATGCAACAGATGTTTGACAAGCCGACACCTGCCAATATGAGCTGAGGTTATTAGAGGAGTCACGCTTCAGCTTTCCATTCTGTCTGAATCCAGGTCTGTCGCCGCCATATCAGTTTCCGAGCATCATCTGATCAACGATGACGACCGATCCAAACTATTATTTCAGCATTTACGGCTCCATAATGTGATGTGTAACGAGAAAAACAGGATTAGACTCAAACAAATAATTGCAACTGCAGCGACGAGCAGCAGTGACGAGGCCGCATATCCAGACGATGACTGGTTTAGACGAGAAAACCTGGATCAGGAGGTCCACGTGGACGTGCCAGACCTCCTGTTCATGTGAGGGCTTGGATCCAGGAGGCGTCGTCACGGGTCTGGACCTCACACTGGGTCTATGACGCATGGAAAAACTACGCCAAACCTCAAACAGAAGACAGAGGTGGTGTCATCGATCCATTTCAGGAAGAAATAGTCCCGGTGTCCCCGTACGTTGGCGTCCCAGTTGAATGTGTGAGGTCCAGGTTCTGTGTGTATGTTCTAGTCCTGTGGTCTGGATGAATCAATCGATGGATCAGTCTAACAATAGAAGTGGGCGGGACTTTCACTGGAGAACTCGCCAAATATTTTCCAAAATATCGATACCCAACTTTATACAGATGATGCTGTAATTTTCACATAAGCAAAGTTTGATATGAAGTCTCGGAAAAAACTGACATTTGCTTTAAATAAATCATTAATCAAATAAATAAACTCATTCAATAAAGTTCAGATATGACTTCTATCAGTGATCAATAGGAATCAGACTGATATCTGGAACCATTTACATTTTATAAACCATCAAGACATGGACCAGTAGAAGGAAAAGCACATTTAGAATATTTAAAAAATGTGAACAACTTTGTTAACATTGTCGCAAAAAAGATAGTGATAAAATATGAAGTGAATTCAACCAATAGTTTCATCAGAGAAGATGTTTAAAGAAATGCTAATGAGAACGACGGCCACACACCTTCACAATAGTTTATTGTCTGGGGAGATATAAAAACAAAAAAAACCCTATCTCAACTAGCCACGTCACCCTGAAATCAGAAATTGACATTTCATCACTGAGATCTTTAGATGAAGTCACTGTCATTTATTTTTAAGTTTGTCCATGTGTGACCAATGACATTAATGCATTTTGTCATTTTTAATGCAAACTCAAACACAAACTTTCGATTCCAACTGACATGGTGGACTTCCTGTTGGGTTTAGGGTTTGGCTCCAGCCGGTCTGGAACACGTCGACCAAATGCGGTCCATCTACACCGTGGTTTTCAACAGGTGAACCATTGCCTCCCCTGGGGGGCGCCAGAGAACTCCAGGGGAGGCGTGACATGACATGACATGACAAGGTAATGCAACTGCCAGCTGGTGTTCTTGTTAACTGTATGTGTTGTGTTTCCTGCCGCGTCCTATGATGGACTGAGCCTCCAGGAGGTGGCGCTGGTCCAGCTCAGCTCCAACATGGACTTGAACCACAGACGGACAAACGCCACTCACGTGTTTCTGGTCGTCTGTGGAGAGCAAGTGTCCCCGGATCTCCACTACGGCTATGAAAGTCCTAATCCCTTCGCCTCTACCTACTTGTGTCAGTGTGGGTTTTCCGCGTTGACCTTGGTTAAAAACAAATACTGATCAGGGCTGCAGGTGGAGGATGACTTAGGTTTATTTCTGACTTTATTTTCAGTGCAGCCCCACATCAAACACCTCTGTGCATCTAAACCACGGCTCCCACTGATCTGGGTATGGATGATTAAATAAAACACAAAAACGGGTTGTCTTTTGAATGCATAAATCGGTGGGGTCACGTTTGGGTTGATGTCATTCTAATGGTACAATCTATTTTGTTTGTTGTTTAAATCTGAGGCTGTGGGATGAAAAATCTGTGTGAATATGTTCCATCTGAAAACATAAGAATCCTTCAATACATTTAGTTGACTATCAAATATCAGAGAGCTGTCCATGGTGCTGATTTCATTTGAGATGATGTGCACTTCCTTCAACTGGGCGCTTAAGTATATTGTTGAATTGTGGATAGGCCTACTGATGTTCAGTGATTTTAAAAATAGCCTCAATAAGGTCTGAAGTGGGAAAATATATCTGCTGTTGCAAGCAAGTGACTCTGTTTTTTAATGTGTATTTGTCATGTATATTTTTCATGTGGAAGTATGGCTGATTTCTGTTTATGTAACTTCTGCTGCTGCTGTCTTGGCCAGAGCACTCTTGAAAAAGAGATTTTTCATCTCAATGAGCTTTTCTTCCTGGTTAAATAAAGGATAAGTAATTAAATAATTAATCCAGTTTTATAAAGTCGAGAAAATGAAATGTCCTCAAATATGACATTAACAGATATTTACATTCTAACAGTCATGACTGAAACTCATCGACGTCTGTCTGGAACACAAAGGACAGCGTTACTGCAGATGTATGTGTGGGCTAGGACGGGTGGTCAGGGATTTTAGGGAGGGAGGGGGCTTACACACACTCAATTTGAAACCCCTGGTCTACACCAAACCACAGGTTGGGGCTTTGAAGGGGGCGCCATCTATACATCACTAGCAAAAACATCTGATGCCACAGTGACACCATGTTACAAAAATATCCTTCATACATGGTTTCATTCTCCTGTCAGGACTCCTGAACCCAGAGTTGGTCCATGAGTGCCTTCAATGGAAGCACACCAACAATAATATGTGCTAAAGCTAATTGCTAATGCTAATTGTAAATGCTGTGTGTGTAATATGAAGGATTAAATGCATACACTGAATTTCCTGATGTGGATGGTAAAGCAAGTTACCCTTTAACCTTTCAATGACAGCTTAATGCTCATGTGTGCTATGCACTAGTGCTAATGCTAGATACAGTGAATGTATTATGGATAAAATGCAGAGATGAATTTCCCTATGGGGATGATAAATCAAGCTGACCTCTGACCTTTTTAATGGCAGTTCACTGCTCCTACTATGTGCAATGTGCTAATGCTAATTGCTAGAGATGATGCCGGTGCTAATGCTGTGCTAATACTGGTCCTAATGCCAGTGCTAATGCTAGGTACAGTATGTATTATGGGTAAAATGCTGAGACAGAATTTCCCTCCAAGGAATGATAAAATATTAAACCTTTAACTTTCTTTTTATTGTCAAAGAGGATTGTTATATGTGGAAATAGAAAAAAAGAGCCAAAGTTATGAAATAAAACCAGATGTCATGTTAGCTTCAGAGTGTAGCGTGTTGACCTGATGCATCTTTTTACTACATTTCTGTTTCTAATGCAGGGGCTTAAGTGTTAAATTCTGATATTTATTCTATTTCTAGAGTGTCCTGTAGGGCCAAAACTAAAATGTAATATGTGTCTTTTTTAACTTTTCTATGTTGTGGTTATTTTTAGGACAAAGTAATCCTTCAGCTATAGGCCGTCCATCTCGGTGGTCAGTACCTGAGCCTTTTTCATCATCTCTAAACCCTGGTTTATTGCCTCCGGTGGATGAACAGCAGACTGATAAGACTGAGTGTGATGGAACAGATACAGACAAAACAAAGACATGTTCTGTATCAGAGCCAGTAAATGGTTTCATCCAGACACGTGCTCGTCCGTATGTTCCGTCAAACACACCCAGACTCTGGTACACGGACATTTACTGTCACTGGGTTTACTGTAATAGCAAGTAATCACTGTCAAATAAAAACATTTTAAAGCCTCCGTTTAGTAAGGCTGTCGTTGGATATTTAAGTGATTTATACTAGAAATAATCAGCTCACATCAACTAAAAACCATCTGTTGTGTTTCAACATCCAACTAAGCCTTAAAGACACTGAGGTTTATGAAACCACTCACTCAGGGGTGGCCCATGGCACAGGCGGACTAGGCGGCTGCCTTGGGTGCCACCTTCTGGAGGGGGCATCAGTGGAAGGGAGGGAAAGAAAAAAAAAACTGTTTTTTGGTCTTTTATTTTGGAAAATCCGGTTTTCGCAAGTCAGTTCCATGCATCAGTGCATATAAGCTGTTTTCTAGCAACGCAGAAACAGCACCTGATATGCGTATTAGGTTGATCAAAATGAGTGACTGACACCTCTTTTGAATCATGAGAGCAAATAGAATGTAGCGATACCCATGAAAACATGATTAATCGCAGTATCAGCCAATCAGAATCAGCAGAACATTGTCTTGAGGGCTGGCTCATGACTCATGAGCCTGGTTCTGTTCATCAACAGGCTACGTTGTCGCCGATATATGATCATACATTCAGACGATTCCAGAGTACACTGTAAACATCTGACAGGATTTGAGTGGATTTATCGGTAAAAGCAAGTTTTCATGGTGAAAATGATAAGGTAAGAGAAATGTTTACAAGTGATTCCTATTGTCGCGGTTCTTTGGCTCTTATCTCGCCGATGCTTTGGTGTACAGAGCTGTGATTGACATGTGGAATCAGCACACTGTCTACTTTCATTTGAAGGGCTGTTTGAATGTTATGCACAAAGTATCACAGTGATAGAGACAGAAATGTGCCGAGTGGTTCGATAAAGTAGCACTATATGGATTTTGATATTTGATAATTTGTTTCATTGGTATTTGAGTTGTGTTTGGGGCATGTAAACATGGCTTGTATATTCATGTAGCCCAGGTTCTACAGTTTAAAATGATGTACAACATCACTATATTATTTCATGATGAGGGGATGGACGGACAGACTTCATATTGGGTGGGGCGCAAATCAATATCTCGCCTAGGATGTCACATAGCCTGGAACCATTACTGAACACACTCATCCACATAGCAAAAAAAGCATTTTATATTGATTTAACTGAATTTTGTTTCTTGACTTTATCTTTGTATTCATTTATTTCTTGAATTATAACATGAAATCTAAATTGCAGGACTCATAAAAGACAGTTTTAGTCATTTTTTATTCCATACCTATACTATAGGATAATTCTTCTTATTTTGTGTACTGTTGGTCCGGTTCTTTAACCACCGCTCTATGGAGGAGTGGGTGGACTCTGCCTCCGGTGGAAACAAACTGTTCATGGACGCAGGGAACAGCAATTCATGGACCAGACCGGAGCCCGGCTGATCTTTGTCCATCCCGGAACCTGAATGGGGAGCGCGGCTGCTGACAGCGGCTGCCCGGTGAGTGCATGCAGTGTGTGGGGGCGTGTCCATCCTGCCCCCAGCGGAGATGGAGGGTCTGGTCTTTGGGTGAAGCGAAGAAGAGGTGAGTAGTGGAGTTGTGAACATCTACCTCCGTTGTTTTGTCATTCATTCAGTTTAGGCTGAGACAGGGAGCAGAAAGGAACCTCCACCGAGGAACAACAACCAGAGAACAGATCCACGGACTGAGAAAAGATGGTGACAGGAACCACCGTCTGCCATCTGAGGACCATCCCAGGTGTGTGGATGTGAGGGTGTCAGTGGCAGCCTGTCACGACATCTGGAGGTGAAGTCAGAGCCCTTAGAATTGATGTATCCTCTGCTCCATAAGTAATGTCTAAAGTGGTGACATAGTTTTGACAGTCATGTCCCGTGGTTGAATTCGCATTCGTAAATGGAGAAAGAGTCATTGTAAAGTTACATTTCACATTTGTAATTCTTGGTCAAAACTTTTTGATTCATATTCTGACAGATAGAATACACACAATACATTTTATGCACAAATGAACTCATTCATGAGTTTACAAATATTTATTTTTTGCACAACTATAAACTAAAATGAACACATTTCTATATTATGTATGCAATTCTATCTTATAGGCAGCTGTGGCACAGGTGGTAGAGCCACCGATTGTCCAAAGATCAAAAAGTTGGCTGTTTGAATCCCACCTCCAACTGTCCGCATGTTGAAGTGTCCTTGGGCAAGACACTGAACCCTTAATTGCTCCCAGTGAGGCCTGGTAGTGCCTGGCATAGTGTCAGCCCACTGGTGTATGAATGGGTGAATGTGAAGCTTGTAAAGCGCTTTGAGTACCATTAATGTGAAGAAAAGAACTATAGAAGTACAGACCGTTGAACATTTACCATTTATGGGTACGATTCTTTTTGACAGTTTCCTTATCTCATACTCTGGAGCACCAGCTGTACACCACAAATTCAAAAGAGTTTAATGTTTGGTGTCACTGATTCTCTGAAGATAGTTAATTCTACTCTGAATAGAGTTAAATCCAACATATTCCACTCTCTGTTACAGATAGTTAGTGTTAAACCTCGTGTAATGACAAAGTGTTTTCAAATTGACACTTTCAGTGTCACTGACTTCAACACTGATGGTCAACTCTGTCACTCTGACCCTGGCTGTGACTCTGACAGTGTTAAATCACTCTGCCCTCTTCAGGACACAGCGTTGAGGGTGCTAGTCCGGTTGTCTGTTTATGGTCTATGTTTACGTTTAGGGGTTCCTCAGAGTTGTGGTGTTTATGTGACATTGGTGTAAACGTGTGAAGGATCATGTTTATTGGCCTTTTTGTGTTTTTTTTTTTTTTTTTTGTTCAGCTACACCATGAGTAAAAGATGTAGAAAAAACAACACCAAACCTGTTGTCAGTGTCTGTTCACTGTAAAATCATTCAACTCGTCAAATGAAAAGTACTTTCTGTGTTGTTTAATCTGGAATGACAACTTCCTTCCAGTCTTCCACCCATGTTTTAAATAAATAAGTTAATGTGGTGAATGTTTAAAAATTAATGTATTTTAAACATGCTAGGCCCCATTAGTTTAGCAAACATTATTATGAAAATAACCCAAAGAGTTAGGGTCAACATTTAATATTACTCCTATTGTTGAGAAAAGGTAACCCTGGTTGGTGATAAGTCGTGTTATTTATTTTTTTATTCCAGAGTCAATAGGTAACACTGAACCAGAGTTAAGATGCCAACTCTCCAGAAAGAGTTAAATTAACCCATTCGTGGTGTGGACCCATACAAACTGTTGAAGTCAACCCTGGAGTAGTATTTGCGACATATGTTCCAGCCCAGAGCGTCTTCGAGTACATGTTGGCCGTGTCCAAATCCCAGACGCCAGGCGCTGACCGACCCAAACCCAGAGGTTGAAATGGGGCGGGGCTCCTACCTGTTTTCCCAGTGTTCTTCATGGATGTCTTGTTGGACGATTCCGAGTTGAACCCCTCCAGCGTCAGCTCCTGATACTCCGTCGACACTTTGGCGTCCTGGTCAACAATGTTGACGGGCGACTGGTTTCTCTCTCGGCATTCTGGGTAAGCGGACGCCCAGCCCTCGTCTGGCCCGTACGTACCTGAAACATCACAAGGCGGATACGGTTTGATGAGGAGACGAGTGGGTTTCAGACGGATGTACGAGAGCAGAATGACATTTCACAGGCGTCTCATGTCGACTGAAAACAGCTGACGCCGCGCTTCGCCAACTCATCTGAATTCCAATTAAACAGCGCTCGCAGAATAAACATCACGAGCTGCGAACAGACGCGGCTGCTGAAAAAGCAAAACACTTTCATTCATGTGGTAAATAGAGATTTCAAATGTCATTATCATGAGGCTGTGAGGTAAGCGGCGCCACCGCCACCACCGCTGCCGCCGCTGCCTCCTGCAGCATCACACACACAAAGTCAATTCTACAGCGGCTTCTAAACGCCTTTAAAGTTCCCCTCAGTCGACCTGTGAGTCAGCGTCAGGATCAACATGAGAACCCGCCACCGGAAAACTGAGCAGAGAGTCGACCTCGGAATACTGGAATGGATCTGGGTCAAGGATCAAAGGTCAGGGGTCAGGGTTCAACACCTGAGATCACGCAAAGATCACAACAACGACTTGTATGTCACATCCACCGGTCCTTCAACTCTGACTCAACCAGAACCAGAACCAGGTCTTATCTAAATCTATCAAACTACAAATTCACCAGATCCTCAAATGTTTCTGGTTTTAGTTTTCATCTTTTAACTGAGCCTCTGGTCTGGACCAGAGATCAGAGTCTTTAACATCTGAAGCAGGTTTTAGCTTAAACCAACACAGAATTTACATCCTTCTACTTCTTAAAAGAAAAAAAAACCTTTCAACATAAAATCCTCTTATTTGATGAGACTTGAAGGTTTGATTAGGTCATTAACTCTGGACGAGCCCCCAAAAACAGCCTGTCATCAACTTTTATCATTTACAGCCCTACATAAAACTGGGTTTAGTTTTAGTTTATTTATTTTTTCATTATTATTCTGAGAAAAAGTCAAAACTCAGAATGACTTTCTCTCAGAATTCTGACTAACATATATATATATATATATATGTATATATAAAAATCTAAATATATATAAATATATATTTTATTTTTACATTTTTAAAATTATTGTTCTGAGAAAAACGTCAAAAATTCTACCTTTTGTTTTCCTCACAATTCAGACTTTAATCTCATATTGCTGACTTTTTAAAATTTGTATTATTTATTTTACACTTTTTAAAATTCTGACTTCATTCTCAGAATTCTGACTTTTTTGTCATAATATAATAATTTTAAAAAATTATAAATGTAATCCTCTCCCATAGTGAAACAGTGACTGTAAAACAGACTGCATTGTGGATTCGAGTTGTGAAGAAGAGTTTCTTCCATTAGCATCACCATCTGTAATTAGCGTCAAGGCTCAATACTAACATAAGGCTACATGTTTGGTATATAATCTTCATTTTGTGACATTTCTGAGCTGTTTCTGTCTTTGTTCCATCTCCATCTTGCTGTTTCCTGCTGCTATAACCTATTTTCATCTTGTTGATTTCCCTCTGTGGCACAGAAACCAACATCCTGACTTCCATATTTTCCCTGCATTCATGAGGAAGAACAAACTGACAAGTTTGACCACAATCTGCCAATCACCGCCGCATTATGCCTTTTTTTCTTTTTACCTGACCATAAACTTAAGCCTCTTTTCAATTTGTTGCGTGAGATGAAGCCGGCAGATAAACGTCCTCAGCCGCTGAATGGCTGTGCGTTCAGATACTGTCCATTGTGTCGGGCTCAGCCGCGGCTCGCATCAGTGCCATTTCCAATTCAGGCGGCGTCGTGAGCGGCCCAGACCTATAATTCTGCTGTCAGTGGAAACTAGTGGAGCTCTGCGATGCGGAGGCCGAGCCGTAAGCCATTAAAGGCGCTTTTCACTGAGATGTGACTGAAAATCAGCCGAGGTGTACTGCATTTGGCATTTACTGGAATACACTGAAAAATAGCTCCAGTTGATGTGTTTATACAACTGTTGGAAATAGCAGTCATCTTCCTGAGAAAACCGCCGCCGTGGTGTTAGAAGTGCGTAAAGGCCAGTGGAATCATGGGAGATAACTAGTCTGTCATAAGCTTATTTATCGTAGCTGTGAACTGCAGACGGGTCTGGTTGGTTGTGTTGCTCAAGGCCGAGGGGGCGGAGCTCTGGACGGTCAGTCCTCTGCTCTAGACTCAGAAAAAAAAGGGTTTAGGTTTGGAAAGGAAAGCATGAGTAAAAAACAATAAAGACAAGAAAAAGAACCACGAAACAACAGGAGTCTGGACTGAATCTTACAGAGGAGGATTATTGCCACTGGGAAAAAAATATTAAAAACTAAGGTCCAATTTAGTTTTTTATGATTATTCTGAGTAAAAGGGAAGAATAATGACTTTTTTCATAGAACAATCATTTATGAAAAAAAAAAAAAAAAGAAAGGAAATAAGGCAGAATTCTGGGGAAATTAAAGGGAGAATTTAGACTTTTTCCCAGAATAATATTTTTTTTTAAAAATTAAAAAAAAAAAGGGGAAAAAAAAACCAAAGTCAGAATTCTGGGAGAATAATTTCAATAACTTTTTCTCAGAACAGTAATTTCTAAAAACTTAAAAATAAATTAAGAAATAAAGTCAGAATTCTGATTTTTTCTCAGAACAATAACTTAAAAATGCAAAAATAAAATGAAAGAAAGTTAGAATTGAGAAAAAAAGTTAGCAAGAAAATATAATAATTGATGATAAATTACTTAAAGATTAAATAGAGAGAAATGTCAGTTTGGAAGCTGACACAAAAGTAGGCCTGGGTTTTTACGGGTTAAACCACAGTTTAAATGTGTTTGGGTCTAGTTCTGTTGTGAGTTCATCATGGTCGGGTTTCATCGGTTCCAGATCGATGCACTTTTCCATCCAGTAACATCTGATCTGAACCTGGTTTTAGTTCTAGTCTCTGAACTGAACCTTTGGTCCAGATCACAGAACAAAGTCTTTATCAAAATCTCTGATACCTGAAGCAGGTTCTCCTTCAGTATTTCAACCTTTTGCACATAAACACTTAACGGGTCAAAGGTCAAATACAGATTTCTGCTTCAGAACTTACTTCCATCTACTTCTTAGAGGAAAAGAACCCCAGACTTCCAGAACAAAAATCTCTAATTCGATGAAACTCAAAAGTTTGATCAGGTCATTGATCCCAGATGAGCCCCCACAAACTGCCTGTCTTTATTTAGACACTTAAAAACATATAAAACAATGTATTTACACCCATAAATGAAACCTGAGTCTGGGTTTAGTTTTAGTCTCTGAACTAAACATCTGGTCACATTAGCTCTAATAACTCTAGCGTCTGGTATTTGTGACACTTACAGACAACTAGTGTTGCAACAATGAATGTTTAAATCAATGCAAATCAGTTCTTAAAAGAGTTGGGAATAAATTCTTCAGTCATTCCCTTGGGTCTTGATCATGCTAGTATTGAGGTATGTGTACTCTGTGTAGTCCAGGGGTCCAATTCCGGTCCTCAAGGGCCAGTGTCCTCCATGTTTTTGACACTTACCTCTTCCACCTGGAAAACATTCCATTGTTATCGTTCTTCTGCAGTGCTTACTAATGATTAACGATTAATGATTAGCTGATCATTATTTGAACCAGGTGTGGAGGAGGGAAACATCTAAAACATGCAAGACACCGGCCCTCAAGGACTGGAGTTCAACACCCCTGGTGTACTGTAGCAGAGGAAAATGTAGAGCAGCATGGATGAGGCTGCAGATGATGGTCAGCCCTGTTTGGACAAAACGTAGTACGACGATTATGTAACAATGGTTGAATATGGAGAAAAAATAACCAAAATCCCACAGTGCAGGGCATTTCAGGTATACAAGGGTACCATGACCACTGGGAACTTAATGAAAACTTAGCTTAAGATAGCCTATGTGTTGTGATTACTTTAGCCTGCTAGTTAGTTTGACACTATTGTGGTAATCATAATATTCTGATCCATCTCCGTTTATCATCCATCAGATTAACATTACCTCGCATTGACTGAACTAATACATACAACATATGTTCATAGACTAGAACCACAGTTGGTCAACAGTAGAACTGATATATCGTAACTAGTCTAGGTAGCAGGCTAGTGCTAACTATACCTAAAGATATTATGGGATGTAATCATTACTGACTTGTCTACAAATTAAGCCTTTTGTGTTTATCTGATGAATCGATTAGTTATTAAAATAATCTACAGATTAATCATTATTAAAATCATTGTAAGTTGCAGCCCTAGAAAAAAACTAACACGGACCACGACTATCGCTAAAGCTCAGTGTGTAAAACCTTCTATCCATTGTCACTATGAAGAAACATTTTTACCTATAGGAAACTCAACAGCATTGATGAGGACACAACAAAAACAGATCATAGGATGTTTACAAAATAAAAAGTGTCTGAGTTTACAGATGGATCATGAAAGAAAAGTGTTTTTTCATAAACAGAGCCGTATTAAACATGTCCTTGTGTTAAAGTAAAAAACAAACCATATTCATAGTTTGGAGACTTTTAAAAACCCTCTACGTTCTGATAAACCGGTGCTGATGAAAAGACAGTACTGTTTTTGTCTGTGACTGACCTGTTCTATGTACATCACGTACCAGGCACGAGTCTTTAAATCCAACACAAACACAATAAATCGCCATAGAAATGAGGACTGAAAAGGCTGCGGCGCGGTAAAGTGGAAATGTGAGTGTGTGAAGCACATGGAAACAGCAGCACAATGAGCAGAAATAGGAGCCAATCAATCAGTTCAGGAGGTAAAAATAACACACGTCATTCAGTCATCCGTCTGTTAGGGTTGAAAGGAATCATGAATATGTGACATAAAGGTTTATTTACTACGACTATATTTATTCAGCTGTAATGGAGCTGGAACAAAACCAAACCCGTCTCACAGAAGTCATATTCACATGCAGCGGCGGAAATAAATTCAGTTGTAAAAACTCCACATCTGTCACAATAAACCACTGGGTTCAGACGGGGGGGTGGGTTCTTCTACTGTGGAAAGACCCGGAACAATCAGACAGATGACGAGTGGAGAACGTACGTTACATCAGAACCAAGTCAAAACTGCATCTAGTTTAAAAACACACAACAGATAACAGACGTGGCTCCTGCAGGTCTCAGCAAATCTCATTTAATGTTTTTAATGTCACTTTAAACACATTTATTGTCGTTGTAGTACACAACGATTATGTTCATTTTGTCAGATTCTTATATTAAATTAGCGATTCTTCTTTGTGACGAAGTTAGCAACGGTGACTCTTTTACCTTCCTGACATGTTTACGACTACGTCTGTAAAACACTCACCCTTAATGTGTCGCAAAGAATCACTAATCTAATGGATTTAGTACACATTGATTTGATTTGATCTCAATAGTCTCTTTTCCACTGACCCTCAAATTGCATGAATATAAATTGCAGGAAAATTTGCCTAATGGTAAAAATGACAATTTTGCCCAAAACCAAAAGTTTTTGCGCTTGCAAGATGTGGCTTTTCAGATGTAGTGAAATTGCTATAACATGCAAAACTACAATAAAAAGACCTTTATGTTCAACTAGAGTCATGTCAACAAAAAAAACAAAAACAAACCCTGGATGTTGATGGATGTTACAACAAGAGAAGACGAAGAGTTTAAGATAAACGTGTTAGCAATATGTGTAGACACACCAGGAAACACCATCATTTTTGAATTTGGTACAGGATAGAACAGTAACCAGCCTTCTAGATTCAAAACAACAGACATTTATGTTGGTCACCATGGTAACAGAATGGTACATCTCAAGGGGTATTCCACTCATAAACTAAACTTAACTAAACTTCTACTGACATCTGACAATAAATAAACTAATCATCAGATTTGTGATTTAATGGAAAGACCCCACATTACACACTTCTGTTTTTTCAACTTTTAGTCAATATGGGTAAAGTTTTGCGCATATGTCCGATGGAAAAGCCGCTATTGTTGAAAACGACGGCAGCTCAACATCGATACGCCGTCCTGGTCAGTGCAGTTTGTGGTGAAATCCACCCTTTGTAGTTGTTTCGTGGATTAATCACAGAAATGAGTAAATTGTGAGCGTAATGGAACAGAACAGTTGTGTGGGCTGTGTTAATGTTTAGAACATCCAACTAAAGCGGTTATTATTCTGATCATTGAATCCACCGCCTCAACAAAAGGACATCGACCGCTCTTCAAATACGTTATCGACTGACATCTTCATCATTCACAAGCGTCGTGTTATTGACGTTTCCAATGAGGAGATGAAACAGTATCGGATAAAAAAAACAACTGCAGCTGTTCCATTCTGGAAGACGACGAACGACAACGAAATGGAAACAACTGAGACGACAAACATCTACAACTACCCCCGAAAAAATAGAGAAGATCAAGGCTCCTGTCGTCCAACGGCGCATTTAAAAACATACATTGACATTTGTTTGACCTTTCAAGGTCAAAGGTCGTGGCACCAAATGAAAGCCAATTTGTGACTTCCTATCTATGTCTGTTTTGAAGTTATAGTACTTTGAAATGTGTCCCATTATACACCAATGGAGATTTGGAAAAGTTCAAAAATTCATAAAAAAATAAATAAAAAATTCAACATTTCTCAATTCATTGAACAAACTTGGTAGACCTTAGCCCAACAATGTTCCACAACAAATATCAACTCATTCTGGCTGACGGTTTTGGAGAAGACGACTGTTGAAATATCGTTTATGGATGGAGGACAACAGATACCTACAGTTCACTGAAAATTTGGACCGTTGAAATTAAAAAGAAATGAGTACGGCAGTAAAAGAATACCATTAAACCAGGATGACCACCGAGTACTAACAGTGGTAATGCAGAGGTCAAAGGTCAAACAAAAGGGTGGGCAGATGAATGAAAGAGGGGCGGGGTCAATTACAGTAAAGAAGACACCGGAAAAACGCAACTTCATACCTTAAAAAAGAAACATCGCAGCTTTTCTGTTAAGTCACATTTTTAGTTAGCAACCGTAACTATAGTAATTTAATGAAAATAAACAACAAAAGGAAAAGGAAAAACTTGAATTTGTATCCAAACATGAATTTCAAGTTACTATAAAGTAGGGATGTGACAATATAAAAATTTCATATCAGTTACTGTGACCAAAATTATCCCGGTTATCATTATGATCTAGTGTTGAAATGTGCTCAGAATGTCCAAAAAGTACTTATACACACACTGAACTAAATTAACTAAGTTTTATTTAGAAAAAA
>JAPTGZ010000022.1:33244567-33257163 GCA_029814645.1 Fowleria isostigma | reverse complement strand
CCCCGTAACACCCGTTCATGCATTAAAGAGTTGAATTTAACATTTACACAATGACGTATAGAATATTTAAAAAATATTGAGATATATATCGTATATTGAGATATACCCTAAATATATCGAGATATTGGTTAGAGGCCATATCGCCCAGCCCTAAAATATATATATATATATATACATACACACATTTTTTTTTTTTTTTTTAAATTATCCTTTGAAAATGTAATAAGTGCAGCATTAACGTACTAATACAATAGTACTGCATTTCTTGGACATGTAATTTTATTTCTTTATTTTCAGTTTTTATGCAGTTTGCTCATCATAAATCAATAAAGTGGAGTCAGAGTCATGATATTCATTCAACAAGCAAATACACACAATACATGGAAGAACACATTTATTTCATAATTTCATTGAACACACAATGACAATAAAAGCTATTCTATTCTATTCTATTCTATTATAGTCTATTATTTATGTATATTTGTGTACATATGATGAAGCATATATAATAATTATTGTACATGGAGTGCACAAGCTCCAAAAAAACCAAAAGTGAAATTGAGCATTTCACACTGTGTTATCGCCACATCGATATTTTTTCCGACATATTGTGCAGCCCTCGTGTTAAACCTGATGAATATTTGAATCTCCATTGTCTTGATGAACAAATGAAGACTACAGTATCCTCCTCATCCTCACTGACTGTTCCACACTCCGTCCCCTGGGTTTATATCAACGCTATAAACGCGTCTTCCCTCTAATATCCTTGAAAACCTCCCACCGTGTTTGTGATAAATTCACTGGAATCTGCTGATGTGACTGAGTCATGTGTGCACCTTATTGTGTTTACTGGTATTTGTGGCCTGTTTCCATGGCAGCGCTCACAATAGCGAGGTACGCAGATGCATATAAAGCACGTTCCAAATAAACCTTAACCAGGATTATAAATCTTCCACGCCGGCGTATGTAAATGCTCGGTGGCGGCGGCGCTTCTTGATTTTGGATTAAAATTTATAGTGGTGCGATTGCGGCGGGGCCGTCGCGGGCTTTATCTTCTGTTCTAGTGTCTGTTTAGAATTACACGACGCGGTCCAGCTGCTTCCGTCGGCGGCAGAAATCACGGCGCGTTACGCAGACGTGGAGCCTGAAGCTCCGCCGGCATTAGTTTCCTCCCAGAAGTGACAAATCAGCTGCATGAGACAGGATTATAGGCAGCGGCAGACGGGCGAGCGGCGCAGGGGTCAGGGGTCAAATCAGTGAGCTGTGACATGAAAGGAAGCGGAAACCTGTCACCGCTCGTCATCTTTATGCATCCTTTAGTGTGGCTGCGCGTATATGGGAGCGGAGGGTTTCAGTGCTGCAGCGTCCGCAGATCTGGAGCGTTTGGGATCGGTTTACAGCCGCCGGTCCGTCATCTGTCACATTATAAATACAAATACAGACGGACACGACAGACGGCGTCCGCACGGGGTCACTCACATCCACGCAAACAAGCATTACGACTCTGATCACTATCATCATCAGCAGAGGTGGGAAGTAACTAATTACATTCATTCACGTTATTGCAATCGAGTAGTTTCTGTGAGTAACTTGCTATTGTATTTGTAGTTTTTTGAAATAGGTCATTTTACTCAAGTATTTTGCTTCACTACATTGGAAAAACCCCATTAATGAGTAAAAAATGAAATTCAGGAGAAAAAAAAAAGTATCGGCCGGAACTGAAAGGAAATTGTGCAGGTGTGTGCACACAGAATCCCCACCCTTGAAGGAGTGGTATTTTGTTTTGTAAATGGAATTTTTAATTTTGAAACATGTCCTTGTGGTCTCCATAAACTGTACAGTCAATGTTTGGTCTTAATTCTTCATTCTTCCAACTCCACAGGTCCATCTTTGAGTTCATTTATGACTAATGACTCAGGGTACCTCACAATACGGTATGATACGATACGATACGTATGACATGGCTCACGATAACAATAACATCTTGATACTGCGATACTGCGATTATTGATTTATTTATTGCTCTTAATAACCTATGAAATATCTGTGTGTTTATAGGGGTGAAACAAAAACAAACCAAAAAAAAGTTATTTCTATTTATAACTTAATAGAGGTGTGACAAAATATCAATATGGCAATATAATGCGATACTTTGACCTCCAATATAATATCGATATTTCAACCCTTAATACTGATTTTTTGGAAAAACAAAAAATAATTTCTTTGCAACATTAGTTTAATTCCCAGTAGTGTAAGTGACAAACTTGATGCATTTTATGTTTAATGCACTTTATGTTTTAATGCACTTTAAGAGATACAATTTGTTAAGTGTATGTATTGTATGTAACACTGTATTTGACTCATTATTTCAGAAACAAATGGAAAAGTTGTTTTCAATCAAATAGTTTTGTCTTAATTTTATCCTATCAAATTTGTGAAGTATTGTGTGATTTACATTTACATCAACTCTATTTGTTCTTAATTAACTGTGTAGAATATTGCAATATATCACAATATTGTGACATCATGATATATTGTGATACCATCGTATCATGCCTATCGTATCGTGAGGTTCTTGCCAATACTCAACCCTATAATTTAATCTGATACAAACAGTAATAGAGTAAAAACAACTGAATAGCATCAACCTGTTCAGGGATTACAGGTGGAAATGAGCTTCTGCTATAACCTGTGTGTAGGTCAGTGTATTGTCATGCACTGTCCCTGTTCAAATAAAACCACACCATACTGTAACCATACAATGACACTGTTTTAGTTCATCACAAATGGAAACAGAAAAAAACAGCTAGTACTGGATTGGTTTTATGAGTCATCCTTTGTTTTACAGCAAGTAATTCAAAGTATCAAAGGCGAAGATGGATGGACGGACGGACAGATTATTTTTATTTCAAATATTAAAAAACCCCAAAACAATCATTTGAAAAGGAGAGTGGTGAGGTACAACTTACATACTCCACCCTCTTACTCCATCCTTTTCTTCTGGTCAAAACGTCCTATGTCAGCTCCTCAAAGTAACTTAAACGTTACACATCTGAATAAATTCTAAACAATCCTGCACAAAACACAAAACATTATACACATCAAAAATAAACTCTATTCATTTCACCATGAAGATAATCGCTCCAAGTAATAGGAAACATGTGTTGTAATAAATGTGTAATAGGAGTATGGATTTTATTACCCATTTTAAATCCTAGTTACTTCCCACCCATGGTGTAGATAAGTCTTTTACTACTCAAGTACACCTCAACTACATAATCCAGGCTAAGCCGCTCTGAAAACATGACGCCCCGCTGTGAAACCTTCAACCGGGCTGACCTTCGGCGAGGCGGTCACCCCACCGAGCGGCTGCAGTCATTTCCCGTCCACATCATTTCCTCCGACAGTTTCCACTCTGCTGTTCGGAGCTCATCATCCGATGTGCTATTTCTCCAGTAAACACTCTGGAAACACTCCGACTTGATTTCAGCCATTATGACTTTACACCGAAAGAAAAACATGTTGCGCAACGCGTTTAAGTGGACCGACTGAACCCTTTTACTGCCCGGAATCACTGAGAGCCACCAACTACCCATGATGCAACGCTCTGTGCTGCACTGCGCTCCGGCTCATGTTCAACTGAAATGCGAACATTGATGTTTACATCCACCGCTGTGGTGCAGATGTTAACATCGGGTTTAAAAAGCTCCAGTTTGACAGAGGCTTACGTTCAAAAACCCTGAGTCTGCCTGAAGTGGATCCGACCTCTGGTCTGGATCCATGGTGTCAGACTCGTCTATAGTTTCTCAAAGTCTTTATGTGCCGTTTGAAGGTTGAGGTTCTCATTCTGTGTTTTAGTCCTTTAAACCATGAACATCTAACAGATCAAAGGTCAAATACAGCCTTCCAGCATTACTAAATGTTAACGTTTTTGAAGAAAAGAACCTCAGGTTTTTGAGATAAAATCCTCTTATTCAGGTCTGATTAGGTCATTGATCCTGGACGAGCCCCCCACAAACTGCCCGTCTTCATTTAGGAACTTATAAAAACCCATGTCTGTTGACAGAAACACAACTGTTACCATTTAAACCTTCAAAGAGTCTGGTTTTAGTCCAAACTAAACCTCTGCTTTAGTTTATGTTATCGTTTTTTTTGTCAGGGACAATGTACAAATACATTAATCTCAAAGAGAAGAGATGCTTTGTACCAGAGTTAGCTACCAGCTACTTTCCATCTGCTGTCCCTGAGCAGGTGTGTACACAGTACAGAACATTTACATCACATGCAAAACAAATAATAATCTTAGCTCATAATTATAATAGTCTAAAACATCAATTTAAAAATTTTCACGTTGTTTCCTAAAAAAAGCTATTTCAGCATAGCTCCTCACAAAAAAACAGGTTTTAAAATCATACTTAAAAAGTCTGTTTGTCCTAATTTATCAACCATTAAACATATTTAAAGTACGTACCAGTGAAGATGTAACATTTCTCTACAAAAAAAGACATCTCATTTTGGCACAGTTGGGAATTGAGGATATGTTTTTTAAATTATGTCAGTGACTTCAGATCAGTCGACGACTTCAGCCTGTCCATCAGCTGGTTCCATGGTTTGAAAAAGGCCGACTGGTCAAAGGCAGAACATCTTCTTGTTCTGGATCAGAGGACCATGGATCAGATTCTTCTTTTGTTTGTAAAATCCTACAGTTGTTTCTTCTCTCTCCACGTTGTGACGTTTTGCTGTTGTTTCCATCTGTCATTTCTAGGGCTGCAGCAAACGATCATTTTAATGATTGATTAACCCGTAGAGTATTTTATTAACTAATCGATTTATTGGATAAACACAAAAGACTCACTTCTCAAAGATCAGTATTTAACTCAAAACAAGATAGGCTGTAGATAAATCAGTAACGATGACACCCCTGCAGTAGCTTCAGGTAAAGTTAGCAGCACTAACCTGCTTACCCAGACTAGTTATAGAGACTAGTAAGATATATTCTTCAACCAGCTCCAGTTCTAGTCTTTCAAAATAACGTTGTATGTATTAGTTCAGTCAGTGATAGGTGACGTTAGTCTGGTGGATGACAACATAATAGTGTCTAACTTGCTTGTGGGCTAAAGTAATCCCGACACGTAAACTATCTTAAGCTAGGTTTATATTATGTTCCCATTGGCAGGCCCATTTGGCTCAAACCTACTGTTCTGTACGGTTTTGTCAATTTTTTTCTCCATATTCCAGAAATGATGCACTACATCAGGGGTGAACGGGGTTGCTGTGACAACGGTCACAGAACGTAAAAAAAGTAGGGTTTAAAAATCTGGCCCCCCTCAGCATAGGAAGCCTCATCCATGCTGCTCTACGTTTGAACAGTGTGCACATGACCCAGTACAAACGTGATCCATACCCAACAAATCGATTGCCGAATTTGGTGCCAACTCTTAAAAACTGATTTGGATTGATTGAACTAATTTGTTGTTGCAGCACTAATCATTTCCATGTATTTTTTATTTTTTTTTAATTTGTTCCAGGACATTGTAGCATGCATTTCTTATTTTATTTCCATGTAACCACTGTTTTGAGGTCGGACTCTTCTCCGACAGCTGATAGAACCTGTTCTGGTCAGTGTTGTGTTTGTGGTCCGTTGTTTTTCATCGGTCGTCTGAGGCGTGGCGGTTTCACCATGCAGGTCTCTGGACTGACCTGGACTTGGAACACCTGTGGAAGCTCTCATGTGATTATTATTCATTGTCTCTTAACGGAGCTAATGTGATGCGTGAGCGGTGGAGCTAAAGGTAACGCGGGGGAACATGAGGGTTAATGGTCTGAGGCCGGTCTCTGAAGGGCCGTACATATGGCGACGCAGGTTCCCGGTAAGTAGATGGTGAAAAATAGCAGGAGTCGCCGTGGCCCTCAGCGGTGACGGGGACGGGGCCCGGACAGATGGTGACATCCCGGCCATCCATCATGCGGCGGTCGGAGGGAAGCCCCCGCCGCCCATAAATCATCGGGGCGGAACGCGGAGGGCGGGTGGTGACACAGCGATTCTCCCAGTCTGTCAGGACGAAGCGACACCCGAGACCCGAGGTCATTCCCACCGTTACCGCGGAGAAACATTTCACTGGAGAGACGCCAGTGGACGTAAAGAACAAGCAGTATTTAACCGTCATGTGTCCTCTGGTTATTACACGGACTGATCTACTGGTCCCGGTCCAGGACCTTTAGGACCAACACAAACCGGAACAGGCAGTGGATGGGTTTACATCACCGTCAGAAAGAAGCAAAATGCAAATTGCCTTCAGGAGGTAGTTTTTTTTAGACGTTTCGACATTGAAGTATTGAACAAAAGTGTCACAGAAACACATTTTGTGCATCTTCACTAGTCACGATCATGAGAAGACCGGGACCACCAGAGGGTCAATAACAGAACAGGTCATTACAGGGAATTTGACAGAAATGGAGGAACAAGGTGTGTAGAAAAACAACAAAAAAAACCCAACAAAAAACCCCAAAATGCGTGTAAAAGCGACACGCATAGCTTCCCCCAAGGAAACATTTGAAAAAAATAGACCTTAAATGCTGCGTTCTAGTGCATTTTGGTTAAATGTTGTATTCTGACACGGAATAAAGTTTAGAATCTGATTCTATCTTCTGTCGTTTTTGCTCATTCGTTCTATCAAGTCGACCTCATTTGTTGCTTTGTGAATTTTAATGTTTATTTTCAGGTCATGTCTTTGTGTGTTTGCCTTTTGATGATGGTTTCATGAACATCTACCTGGACCTGTCTGACTGACCTCACTCTAATCACTGTAGTTGGAATATTACTGCCACTATCTGCACCATTATACTGTCACCTGGACTAGTTTAATTAAAATGAAAATTCTATGTCAATACACAAACAACATTTTAACAGCTCAGAAGATTTATTCAACCTTGTACAAATGTGAAAAAAAACTTAAGAAATAAATAATGAAATTAAAATAATGAAATAATAGTGGGAAAATAATACAATTCTAGTCACTAAATTACAAATTAGGTTGAAATTCATATAAGAAGGAGATGACTATGTATAAAAGTTATATTATTTAGATTACACGTGGCACAGTATGGACATCTCTGATTGGTCCATGTGATGGACTTTTCCGCCAATGGAAACGCGTTACGTTTTCTTTCATGCAAGCACTTCCTGTTTGCAAGAAATTCCCTCAGAAGCCCATTTTACCGTCTCTACCTGCACCGAACGCACACTAAACATAACTACACTTCCACCATAAATTGTTTGTATTGTGTCTCATAGCTTTGGTTTTCCACGTGCTTTAACACCACTGATGTTACAGTATTATTTTGACATCTACTCTTTCCACCGGAGTCTCAGCGAGGCTCCGTCTTACTGCCACCAACGCGTCCAGACACCAGCTAGAGTTAATGGATGATTTGCTTCAATTTTACCAAGTTTAGATAGCTTTAGCCAAAATTACGCCATGACAAGGTACGAGAAAAATATATTGATAATTAGCACGGATAAATAAGTGGCTGAAGACGGTACAGTAAATGGCACAGCTTTGAGCAAGCTGTGCAATATTTTTTTTTTTTGGCTGTATTTTTCAAAAATCAACTGTGCAAATCACGGGTGCACGGCTCGCTGCTTAAATCTATGGTTCATTAAACGGTGGTCGGGTCATTTGGAAATTCCAAACTCGTCGGCGAATTCTGTCCAATTCTACTCCCAGAAATCAATTCTGCATAGTCACTGCTGTAAGACTTTGGGATGATCAGGCGCCTGCAGAGTGACATGAGGTACACACAGACCCTCCCAGCCCCACTATCTCTCTGGGAGAACCACAACATATCACGAGACTGATAGACAGGACTTTACTAGAATCATGTATCAGAAACCAAACACTCTTCCATGGAAACACCTACAAGTGATTATACTTCGTCAAAACTGTACAAATATCACTTTTGTTTATGGAAAACTGTAGTGGAAACTTCACAGTTTTAACGATGACACAACTTTAATCAGAATGTTTTACTCCTGTTTTATTGAATCAATTTCAACCTTTTCTTTGATTTGTTGGCAGGGGTCATTTCCTGTACAGCTGATAAATCGTCCACAGGGAATTGTGAAGACTTGTTCAAACATTGTCGGTACTCCCCTTAACGATCTTTTTGTCCTGTATAGTAGCAGGTCCCTAAAAAAAAAACGCAACAAGTATCATGTGACTCGAGCCACCCACTACCTGCAGAATTTAGACCCCACCCCTCAGGTTGGAGGTACAGCCAATCACTGTGCAGAACCAACAGGTTCAAAAAGCCCTGTGTCCTCTGCCTTCCAGCTGCTCAGTGACACGTTTTACTCATGTGTACTGGTATCATATTTATTGTACTGGTTTGGTTTTGTGTTGTCTGAGTGAAGACTGCACTGCCGGCTATAGAACGACCTGCTCTTCAGGGATAATAAAGACACCTTGAACCTAGCCAGTGAATGTAAATGGTAAATGGTCTGTACTTATATCGTTCTTTTCTACACATCAATGGTACTCAAAGTGCTTTACACTACCAGCTTCACATTCACCCATTCATACACCAGTGGGCTGCCACTATGCCAGGCACTATCGGGCCTCACTGGGAGCAATTTAGGGTTGTGTGTTTTTAGTCTTGCCCAAGGACACTTCGACATGTTGACAGTTGGAGGTGGAATTCGAACCGCCGACCATTCAATCATTGGACAACCCGCTGTACCACCTTCACCACAGCCACCCCAAGGTTACTGGTAGGTTCAGAGATGGACTGGGTCACTTCCTGTTTCTTATGTGGGCGTGGTCAGAGGAGATGAACTGAAGTAGATGAGTACGGTCTACGCGTCCAAAAATTATGTGTTTGACTTTGAGCTGTCGGCACTGTCTGAACCTGAACACCTTCTCATCAACATGCCGGTGTGTTTGTATTTGCTTAAAAGCCCTTCATGGTAGTCGTGTGTTTGTGGATGTTCTGGATCTCAGACGCTGATGACGGCTGATAACAGGATCTGTCATCTCTGGTTGAGGGGCTTTGAGTCGGTCTAATTCGATCGGTCCACCTTAAACTCCGTCTGTCTCTGAGTTTTCCTTGAAAGCCGACAGGACGTGTGTTTGTACGACTGTAATAAATGGCGCTGAGTGAATGCGAGTCGGTGTAATTGCTGATATGTCGGCGCTTTAACAAAGCCTGGGCACTGATTCCACTGTGGTGGGTGTGAATGAAAGGCCGCCTTCTGTCGGAGCGATCAGCCATGACGCCCGCTCCCCAACACGCCGCCTCACAATGCCACTAATATAGGTGGCAATGAGCACCCACATTAACAAATATGGGTCAGCGCCGCCGCAATATTATGATTTATTTTGCTTTTGTGAGCCTGAGGTCCTAATTTATCTGCCGCTGGCAGTTCCAGAGGGAATGCTACGCTGGCTAACCCAAATCTCCCACGACACAATGTGCCTTTGAATGTGCTCTTGCAAACACAGACATAACCGCACGCTGAGCCATAATTGGTCCACGTCATTTGCATTTGAATGGAGGGAAACCAAGCATAGGAAGCCTCAGCCAGAGGAATATCTACACGCCTGACGAGGAGGAAGAGGAAGGTCTGGATGAAGACCACAGATCAGGAAAACAATGGTAAACCCACACCGAGCCAATGAACAGAGAAGAGCAGGCAGACCTGGAGGACGGTTCATGTTGGACGATGGACGGCTGTAGGACTGCACGATTTTGAAAAAAACTGACATTGCGATTTTTTTAACCCTGCGATATAAATTGCAATTTTCTTCTTTGTTTTCTCTTATTTTCTTCGTTTTTGGTGATATTCTTCTTCATTTGTGGTGCTTTTCTTCTTCATTTTCTCTGATTTTTTTTGTTTTTGTTGATTTTCTTTATTTTCTGTAATTTTCTCCTTCATTTTCTGTGAATTTCTTTTGCTCATTGCTCATTTTTCAATGTTGTAAACAGCAACTGTGTGTCAGATACCTTGAAATTAGATTTGAACACGTTGAGTTCATTTATTTCCTACATTACAGGACCTACAAAGTGACTACTGCGCACACGTATATTGCGATGACGATGCTCAAACGATAAATTGTGCAGCTCCAGACGGCTGTCAATCACCCGCCAACGTCGACCGGAACCACAGAGGGTCGAAGACGCTGGAGGTGAAACCCTTAGGAAACACAGTCGTACCCGATGGAGATCAGCAGTAGATCCAGGTGGGAGGGGTTTACGATGGAACTGGTTTCCATTAGTGCGGGGGTTCAAACATTGGCCCGGGGTCCAGAACCGGCCCACCAAAGGGTCCAATACGACCCACGGGATTAATATGCAAAGTGCAACAATTACACTAAAGATATGAACAATTGAAGGTGTTGAACTGATTTTAGTACAGGTTCAACATAAAGACCAATATAACATACAGTAAAATAATAACATAACCTATAAACAGTTCAACTGGACTAGTTTTACCGTTTTAAAACAAAACTAGCTGAACTTCCAAGAACAACCAAGAAGAACAAAGACATGAACAAATGACAAACTGTTCTTATTTTAGTTCCAAACTACAAATTTTTAACAATATTGTACCTGTTACTAAATGTTTGTGTGATATTCTATGTAATGCACATGTATAAATGATGAGTTGGGGCATGATATTGTAAAAACTGCTATTATTTTTTATACAAAACTTCAGTTTTTTTAGGTTATTCACATGATTTTCTTATATTATAGCTTGTTGTAAATATTCCCATAATGTAATGTTTTTTATTGCACTAAAACAAAGGAAAAATATTATCATTATTTACAGGCTATGATGCTATTATTGAACTGGTCCAGCCCGTATTAGATATAAGAGGTGGGCGGAGCCACTGTAACGTGACTGAGTTTGCATTTGGCCATCACCATCTTGGCTACTGGAGCAAAAATGACCATATTTAGACAAACGGGTGAGTGAGCTAATGCTAAATGCTAGGTACGGACACATTATAACGGGTACATTTCATGAAACATCTATGTCTGTTTAGTGTTCGTTTTGTTACTGAAGCTTTTTTCAGACGATGGGTGTCAAGGGATGATGTGAATTGCGCACGTGTAGAAGCATTTATCGCCATCGGCCGTCTTTTTCGACTCGCTACAGCAACGTCACGACGGCAAACAACTCACTACGGCGCTACGATTCCCCTCCACCGCTCCACCAGACCACCCCAGATTCAGATCTTTATTTACACAAGGTTTTAATGCATTTTTTTCTGTCAGATATGTTTATTTTATTTGAAATAAAAAACAATTTCTCACAATAAATGTGTACTTTTTGTTTTAATGCCTGTTTCACAGAAGACAAACCTGTTTATTCTTATAGTTAAAAGTGAAAAAGTAGTGATGATGGAAGATGATGAATAAACATCAGTTGTTATTTCACTATATTTATTAGTGTTGGATTAAATGTGTCGTTACCTCCTCCTCATCGACTGATGAACATGTGGAACAGATTTAGGTTTAGTTTTAAAATCTGGACCAGCTGCTTTTGTCATTGAACAGACCTGGTTTGAACATCAGTGTTTTTTGTGGCGTTGTTGTGTCTTTCTTCCCCTGGGTTCCCTCCTCTTCCTCCTCCTCCTTCATCACCTGGTCAGATCCATCCTCTGCAGACGTCGTCGTGTTTTGACACTCATCCTGACTGGTGGCGTTTCGCCGTTGCGTCAGCGGCCTGTCTTCTACCGTGGAGACGGCGTGGAAAGGAGGCCAGTGACAGCGGGAACGAGAAAATAATGTCACCGACCGGAGGAAAAAAAAAAAGACATAACAGCGACCGGATGCAACTCAGCACAATTACTCACTCACACTGACACACATAACACCAGCAACTCCCATGATGCAGTTGGCCAGCTGTTTAAAAGGTGTCCTCCGAGAACACGTCCTAACCCCCGCCACCGTACCCCTACCGGCGTCACCTGGCCCTGTCGCAGCCAATCAGAGCGCCCATTAATCACGCCTCACGCCGACGCTGTCACCGCCACTGGAACTCCACCCCCTCCCCTCCCCCCTCCTCGACTCAGTGATCGCGGCCTCAGCTCAGGAAACATCTCTCCTTCACATTTCCATTGGACGTTTTAAACGTCCCTGCCCTGGTTCCAGGTGTTGGATCAGATTCATACGGTTCACACGTTTAAAATCAAACAATTACAGACGAAAAATATGATCCATCACATGAACAACGTGATGAAAATAAACCAAAACTCAGACTTTGTTCAACTTTACAGTCGTACACACAGTCACTACTTGGACTTTTTAGGTGAAACATTACAGGTAGCTAGGGTTGGGAATAAGAACTGGTGCTTTTTGAGAACTGGTTCCCAGTATCTCAGCTCCTTAGAAGTGTTTGTCTGCTTAACAACTCTTGTGATCGATTCCGCTCTTGTTGCACATGCATGATGATGTCACATGCACACTATGTTGTTTTCCTTCAAAACATAACCGCCATGGCGTCCAGACAGAAACTGTCTAAAGTTTGTCTGTATTTATATATATATAAACTCTGTAAAATCTGTCTGTACATATATAAACTGTCTAAAGTC
>JAPTGZ010000022.1:33071774-33081978 GCA_029814645.1 Fowleria isostigma | reverse complement strand
CGAACCGAATTAGCGCATTTGAATGGGAGTAAAATGTCTGATTACTCCCAAAATGTAATCGATTGTTCCTTGTGTCATTTCCAACATGTCCTAAAAGTTTCATCAAAATTTGTGTAGTAGTTTTAGTGTTAAGTTGGTAACAGACAAACAGTCAGACACAGAAACGTGAGTGTCCTCCCCCCTCCTGCTCTGCCTGTGTGTGGCAGGGGGAGGGGCCAGGCACTGGACACACAGAATGGAAAAATGCAGTCACCTAATTAGCATATTTGAACAAGAGTAAAATGTTGGATCACTCCCAAAATCTAATCAATTGTACCTTGTGTCATTTCCATCATGTCCTGAAAGTTTCATTCAAATCCGTCCAGTAATTTTTGCGTAAAGTTGCTACCAGACAAACAGACAGACAAAAAAACAAACAGACAGACAAACGCTGGCGAAAACATAACCTCCTTCATGGAGGTAATTAGGAGTCATAAGACATCAAATGAAGAAGTTTGAAATAGATCTACTTCCATGATTATACTTTCTATCTCATTAAACTCTGAATTATGAAAGCCACTGATTTTCTAGCACTGATTTTTTTTTTTGACTGAAATTAAGTATCAGGATTTTTTGTGCGATTTCAACTCTTCATGTTCTCAAATTTCAAAATTTTTGTTTTTCAATGTTTTTAAAAAATCATAATTAAAACATTCAATTAAAATAAATTCAAGGTGCTCAAACTGATTCAGATGCAAAAAATTCAGATCAAACATCTGGGAAACATAAAAACACAAAAGATAAGCATCTTAGAAAGTGTCGTGAGATAAGATACATATTACTCTACATTTCACGTCATTGATATCTTGATGATTAATAAAACTGTCAAACAGATACACAGGCAAAAAATGTTCAGTTCAATTCTTTATTAAACTGGATTTTTAGCATTTGAATGAGTTTGGCCAGTTTGAATTTATATTACTTGATTTTTTGATGGAAAAATAGAATTGATTAAAAACATGAAGAGTTGAATTCAGAGACAAAAAAATCAGATACTTAATTTCAGTGCAACAAAAATTCAGTGCCATAAATTCATACTTCATTCTTATACCTTCTATTTTAAATTCCTTCATTTAATGCCTTATTATGACTCCTAATTTTTATCATGTTTAACAGTGTAGTTCAGCTTTTCCCCCACAATTTCAGCACCATGGACAGCGTAAGTTTAATTGGACAGATTTTTTTCCATATATAAGAATAAAACAAAGATGCACAACAATGATAGAGGGAACTGAATGGTTAAAAATACTCACTGTCCATCACCCACCCTGTGTTGTTCAAGTTTATTTTATTTACAACACTAAGGTCCAAATTGGACCCTCTCTGGCAGCATTTTTGGGAAAACTGAAGTGAACCCAGCAAACAGCAAAGGCAGCCACTATTCTGTGGTTTGTTATATTATTTAAGGGGGGAAAAAAACAGGTGCTTTCACTTTAGGCAGGAAAAAGTGTTGCATACGGCCACATTTTCCAAATGAATGAATGGATAAATAAATTGTGAAAATATGGCCCACAAATGGTGCCAACTCATTTAGTATACAGTCTGCAGAACTGAACAAAACAGTGCAGTCCCAGTGAATATTTTGCAGAAAATGGCTTATTTATAAAATAAATATTTAGTGAATAAATATAATAAATATATAGTGGAAAAGGAAGGAGAAGAGGAGGATTATTTATTGTCCTTGGTGCTGAAATTGTGGGGAAAAGCTGATTTACACTGCTAAACATGATAAAAATTAGGAGTCAGAATAAGACGTCAGATGAAGAAATTTGACGTAGAAGGTATAAGAATAACACATAAATGCAAGGGGCTCGGGGCCGTAAACTGGCCCGCGCCATTATTGTACTCCTGCGCTTATATTATTATGTATCTTCAGATAATATTTTCATTCGTTAATTCCTTCCCATCGAAAAAGACCCAAACACATTATGGGAAAAATGTGCAGCCTGATCTGGAAACATATGCTATGACCCAGTGTAACAATCTGATGCACAGATTTCGTACAAGTAACAAAAAAATGTTGAATCTCTCCATCCGCAATGAATGGGGTTATTTTCAAGTGGCTCCCATTACCAAATGATTGATCCTAAAATTATAGTGTCAATGCAAAAATTGTTCAGCTTGGTCCAAAGATTATATATGTCACACATTGTAACAATATTTCATACAGTTTTCGCGCATGCACACAAGAAAAAAAACACCAAAAATCCCATTGTAAGTTAAAAATGACTTTACAATGGACCCACTCTGGGGGCATTTTTGGGAAAACTGCAATGAACCCAGAAAAACAGCAAGAGCAGCCACTATTTTGTGGTTTGTTGTATTATTTAAGAGAAAAAAACAGGTGCTTTCACTTTAGGAAGAAAAAAGTGTTGCATACGGCCACATTTTCCAAATGAATGAATAAATAAATAGTGGAAAATATGGCCCACAAATGGTGCCAACTCATTTAGTATACAGTCTGCAAAACTGAACTAAACAGAATGGGCCCAATGAATATTTTACAGAAAATGGCTTATATGTAAAATAACGCTCAGTCATTAAAATATGTTTAGTGTTTCAGTAGAAAACTGTAATGATGTGAAATAGTGTTGCAATAATGAGTGAACTGTCCATGGTGATGAAAACGGATATGATGCATAGGTCCGATTTGGATACAGCTACAGTAAATGAGTAAAAAGGCCGTATATCACCCAGCGATGAACTTAATAGTGTTTAATTGTAGATTCATGATTGGGAGTATGTGCATGATAGCGGCGGTGGGAGTGGAGTCTGTGACAGTCCCAGTCTCAGTCTGTGTGAGCGGTTCCTGCCGTGTTAAATCTGCTGTCACTGTGAGCCACTGTGTTATGGAGCGGCAGACTCCTTATTAAGAACACTGGCTTTCACTACGACTTCACACAGACTCACAAAAGACTCAGCCTCCAAAAAGTCAGCAGTTAGACAAGAGCAAACTCCAGATCAGTGAGTCTTCTCCTGCCCTGATGTGTGTCTAATGGAGGACGGTGTGATCGGAGGCTGTTATGATGTGTTTCAGAGAGATCGTACATGTTGTGTCGTAAATGAACAACAGTGTCATTCTGAAAACCTGACAGTTCACAGAAAAAAATTGAGATGACGCACTATGGGAACACTCCTGGTATTTGTTTAATGGTCTTAAATCAGTGTTAATTGGTGCGTTTCCACTAATAGTGTCAATTCTTTTGTCCTCAGTTTGGGCTTTAGTGTTGGTATTAGTATATCTGCTGCAGATATATGACTCCCTCAGTGGAGTTGGAGTCAAGACCAGAGACCAAGACACTGCCACGACCGTAGGGTCTCGAGACCAAGACAAGACCAAGACCATGACACACTAAGGCGAAACCAAGACCAAGACCAAGACCAGAAGATTAGACTAGAATCTGAATGGACAAGACACAATTACTCAGATCAAGTGCAGATCAAAAGTGTAACGTGTCATGACTGGTTCAATCAAATTCATGTTCTTTTTTGTACTCTACACCTAATAAATGCTGATACTATCCTGTAATGATGCAGTTTTTGTTCAAATCCCATCGAGACCCCTACGTCTGAGACGATGACAAGACCCAGGCCAAAAAGAGTTGAGTCTGTGAAACAACCCAGACCACGAAAAGCTGGTCTAGTCTCTACCAGTCTCTACATCACTAGGAGCTCGTCATCATGGAAATGGAATATAAACAAACTCTTGACTTTTCCATTGGACATGTGTGCAAAACAGTTGTAACTGAAGATCAGGTTCATCTGTTTTTAGTCTAATGACTGAAGGTCTGATGGACTGTTTGTGTCAGGTGTCATCCGTCCATTGTTCATAAACAATTTTTCAAGAATTTTGTTCTCTGAAACAGTGAGAATGACGTGATATTTGTCGTGGAACATTTTTGGGCAAAGGTTTACCAAGTTTGGTCAAAGAATTGGAAAATATTCATTCATTCATTTATTCATTCAATCATTCATTTTCTGAACCCACTTCATCTTTACAAGGGTTGCGGAGGTCGCTTGGAGCCTATCCCAGCTACTTCAGAACATGGAAAATATTGATGTTTTAAAAAAAAAATTTTTTTGAAATGATTACAAATCCCCATTGGTTTATAATGGGACCCATTTCAAAGTGCTATAACTTGAAACCATTTGAAGATATTGATATAATTACTATTGAAAATAGATAGGAAGTCACATATGGGCTTTCAGTTGGTGCCATGACCTTTGACCAGGATGAATGTCTTTAATTATGCTTTTGGACTACAGGAGCCTTGGTCCTAGTTTTAGATTTACCCCTGGATTTGGACGTAAGGCAGAAGAAAGCTGTGGATTTAACCCATGATTTCACCCCCTGACACTTTAAGCCTGTCCTCTATTGTTCTGTTTAAGTCTTTTTAACCTCTGGAGACTCCAGTCAGTGTGGTTTCCACAGATGCTGTAGAATTACATGAGTCAAAAACATCTGGGTTCATTGTAAAGCCCTGTTAGACAAAGGAGGGCGAATGTTTACCAATAGTGTTTACTTCACATACAAACTGGACAAACACTGGAATAATATGAAACAAAATGATGCACAAATGAAACAGAACAAAACATCACACAGACTCAACTTCCAAAAAACCAGGAAATAACAGGAGAACTGGGCGTGGTCTGGTTCCAGTTGTAAATCTGTAATCAGAGGGTCAGTCCTCTGATCACATGGGATCACATGGGTGGGATACGAGTGTCTGAATATGGTTCCTTCCAGTTTGGAGCTCATTTATTTATTTTCTGCTTCTTATTGACCAAGAAACCTGGTTCTGTTGATGATTAAGTGCTGTGTTGTAGATGCAGCATATGCAATTTCACCTGAAACAATAAACCCACATTTGAAAGTGCACTTCTTCATTCTGCTGTTATTTGCATTTTAACGAGGTGGATGTATACGGGCTTCAATTAGACACAGTCCCCGTCCACAGCCACTCCACAGGCATCATGGGAGGACACTAATTTGATGTTGCGAACAATGTCTTGTAACATCAGACATTTTCATTAGTGTAAGCCTCCATGCAGTGTTATGACAATGCGGTCATTTACCGACAAGGCCCCGAACATAAATATCATTGCAGTCTGTGTAAAGTTAATTAAGTAGAAAAAAAGACCCTTCAATGGCTTTAATAAACTGCATTTTCCTGACACATTTTATCATCTCAAAGGCCAATACGCAATACACAGTACCGTGTTTAGAGTAAATGTCCTGTATGTAAATGAGTATTTCATGAGCTCGTTAGCGCTAGCTTAAACCACTGTGGGTGCGTACAAGCCTCCATTCATTTGCACTCCTCGCCACCTGGTGAATGTAAATCGATATTCATTGTGTTTTTAGCTCTGTTTGTGATTTCCACCCAGTCTTCAGGTCTCCCCTGTGTTCAGCTAATTGATGACTGTATTTGTGCGTTTCGGTGCCAAACAGGTACCAAGCAGTGGGTTAATCAGCTGTTTTCTGCAGTTGTAAATGGTGTTGATGAGAGTAGAAGGAGGGAACCAAAGCACTTAAGCTGGTTCCTCGGTGTGTCAGATTAACTGGTCCATGTTTCTGCAGGTTTAAGTGGAGGATGGTGTAGAATATTCTGGGTTTTTTCCTTCTGTTGTAAGGTTTAGGAACTCCACCCAGGACAAATGAATGTGGAAAACATCAAAACTATGAGCTGTTTCCAGTCCCAGTTTGATGTCTTTGGCAGGTTTTGTTTTGAACTTTATACAATTTTAATGAACACTCCAAAATTATATGATCGCATATATTTATATTTAGAACCCATTTTCTTTATGGACTCCCTCCAGATGTGCCACCTGTGCACCCAGTCGTCTATAAACCTGTAATAGCCTATAGCCCCTTTTACACAGCACTTCTGTTGAAGGACTATTTCACCTTTTTTCTGCAATGATGTCTCTGTAAACTCAGAGTGGATCACTCGGTCCCACCTTTATTGCAGCATTGTAACTCTTCTAGAGGTAATGACAGAACCGTGATGAAGGTGGGATCATGACTCCTGAATACCGTGTAAAAGGAACACCTCTGTCTGTGTGATGTTTGAATGATGGTGATGGTGGGAGAGAGCGGGAACATTTGGAGGCACTGGCATGATTCCAGATACCTGACATTTTTTCCTGTGTGGGAGGCACGAACGAAGCCAGCCACGGCACTCCACACAAGTGTCTCCATGTGCAGCTGCTGTCTGTCCCACGTTGGGGATTTAAAATGCGTCACTGCCTGGAACGTAGGTCCGCTGTGTAAAAGTCCATCTGTCTCACCTTTGCTCACGCCTTTGTCTTGGCTGTGGAAATCAGTCAGTGGAGATAAAAAGGTGGGATCACCATCTTACCTTTTTTCTGGGATCTCTGTGTAAAAGTGGTTTATTATAATACTGGATGGTCTTGGAGGGTCTGTGTGTATCTGCACAATTCTGATAAATGTAGATGTTTTTAACTGACCAGTTTGGTTCCTATCTCAGCATGCTGATAGGACTAATATTTTGGAAGATACTAGTCATTTTACAGTCATGTTGCAATGCCCCTGATGGTTGACTGGAAGCACAGTACCACACTGCATGATGGGAAATGAAGTTAAAAACAGGAGTAACACATTTAACTTCAGTCCCTAGATATCGGTATTAATACGACACGTACTTCCACATGGGTCAACACACTAGTAATTTGTATTTGTGCTGCAACAACGAAGCGATTAAGTCGATTCTTAAAAGAGTTGGTAATGAATTCGTCAGTTGATTGGTTGGGTCTTGAGCACATTAGTAGTAGTTTATGTGTATGCTGTGTAGTGTAACAGAGGAAAACTTCTCTGGTATAATTGTTGCCACACATGTATAAGACTGAAACCAGGGGAGGGAGTAAATAAGTGTCACTTCTTCTCAGTCCTTTTTGGACTACTAGGGGAGTATATTAATACTGAATTATTGTATGTATTTCTATATAGATATTATAAAATATGTAGATGTTATATTACTTCTGTTATTGTAAAATTAAACAACACTGTACTTGGACTGCACAACCTCGAAATCAATCAATCAATCAATCAATCAGTCAATCAAACAAAAACACAGAGCAGCATGACTGAGGCTTCAGATGCCTGCAGCCCCATTTGGACCAAATGTAGTGACCGTTTATGAAACAAAACTTGAATAATGACAAAAATCGACAAATTCCCACAGCGCAGTACGTTTTGGGCAAACAGGTCGCCTATGTCCACCAGGAACAGAATGATAACCTTGCTAATGATAGCCTATGTATCGTGATTACTTTAGCCTGCTAGCTTGTTCGATGCTGTCGTCATAATTTTACTGTTTTTATCCCTCTCCGTTTATCATCTACCAGACTACTGTTACCTATCGTTGATTGAACTAACATACAACACTAGTTTATAGACTAGAACCTCAGCTGTTGAAGAATAGAACTGATAGCCTATAGTCATAACTTGTCTAGGTAGCGGGATCATGCTTGTTAACTAAACCTGAGGCCATTTTGTGGATGTAATCATTAGTGAATTCTTGCTTTGGGTTAAATACCAATCTTTAACCGTTGAGGCTTTTGTGTTTATCTGATGAATCAATTAGTTGTTAAAATAATCTAAAGATGAATCAATTATTAAAATCATCAGTTGTTCATCATTAGTTGCAGCTTTAATCCCTGTGTTCCTTTTCTTGTAAACATTCATCATTGTGTGTTTTGTGTTTGACAGATGGAAGGATGTTGGAACCATCATACACGAGTCAGCTGTCATTGTGGAGACGGCGAGTAGAGACGATCTCATCATTTTTCACGTGAGTGTTGTGGCTGTTCGCAAAAAACTCTTTTACAAAGTTTCTAGTCATCTGTAATTATCTGAAAATGCAGATTTCCTTCATGAAATCAAAGGTAAGTTATTCCACTGACACTTTCTTTCCTGTACTCCCCACAATGAACACAAATATTTTTAGTTTCTAATTGAAGATAAACTGGTTACTTTACTTTAGTTACTTTAATACACTTGACAGGAACGCTTCCAATGATCAGGACTGATGTCAGTGACAGAACACCACTGTGTACAAAAGAAACTGCTTTGTGAATATTAGGGATTTTATTTATTTAGTTATTAGTTAGGGATAATGCAGTTAAACATAGTTACAGGTTTACAGCTGATGTGATGCATATAGATCTTATAGTCAGTGCTAATTTCCAACTCCTGTCCCTGGTTGGACTCTTCTACAGCACAATACAGGACATTACAATACATAGAAAAAAAAGAGGAAAGAAAAGAAGACAAAAAACAAAAACATTGTTCTATAGAAAACACAATTAAATAGTCCATAATTACTGCAGTGTATTTTCATGGTATAAAACATTCATTCAGTTACACACCTACACATAATACACAGTATTTACAGATGGGTACAGTTTACTTTTTTCCTTCAGTTTTTGTTGTGGTGGTGAACATTTTTAATTCAGAAATAAATTTTATTTCCAGTGTCAGTGAGTTCCAGAGTTTAGACTCTTACAGGTGAAAGCTGACTGTCTTAATGTTGTTTTGCAGAATAAATGTTTTTTTTTACAGTTTTGGCTTCAGGTTCTTCTGGTTGTTCTGTTGCTGTTTTGCTCTCTATAAATCGGCAAAGTGGCTCGGGTGCTAAGTTATTTATGTATTTAAAAATTAATTTCAGAAAACATAAATCACAAAAGCTTTCAAAGCTTAGTTGATTATATTTGTTCAGGATGTGACACTGATGATACCAGATGGGTTTTTTATCCTTAGTATTTAGGGTTTGATTAAACAGTGATCTGATGTGTTTGGTGATGGTGGGCGGGGCTTGAGCCCAGACTGTCATACAATACGAGATGTGTGAGAAGATTATCATATGTATGTACAGCAGGGCTGGTTAGACATATCGTGTCAGATTAATTTGAAGCAATTTAAATTATTTTGTATTGTTTTAGAGATTTTCTTTAGATGTTTATCAGATTTGAGTTGGGGATTGAGAACAAAGCCAAGATATTTAAATTCTGTTACAGTTTGTATTTTTTTGTCTTGTAAGTGTACCTGAAAGCTCTGTTCAGGATTTAGATATTTTTGATGGAGAAACACACAGATACTGTTTTTGACAGATTAAACAACTGATTTTTGGTGAGCTACTGCCTGACCTCAGCCATGGATGTAGATAATTCAGTAGCATTAGCATTAGCAGTCTGCTCTGGTGTCTTGGCAAGTGCATAAATGACTGCATCTTCCGCGTACAGCTGGCGACTGACACCAGCACAGGCTGAAAGTAAGTCATTTATAAAGAAGCTGAACAGCAAAGGACCAAGTATGCAGCCCTGTGGTTTGTCCATTTGGATGTTTAAAAATGACAATTTATGTTGAGCAACTTGAACACACTGTGACTGGGCCTGAAGAAATGAAGGGAACCAACATATAGCCTCAGTCTTGAGCTTTGTACCACTCTGATATTGGTATCTGTGAAAAAGTACTGATCCGAGTAGATCCATGTTCACAGTGGATGTTCTTAAGTACAGCTGTTCTATTTCCTGTTCAGTTGGTGCCTCTAGACACATTTTCATTATCATTTCATTCATTTTGTTGTTATTGTTTTTAATCCTATGACTGGTACAAATGTTTTTAAAACTATCACTGACCCTTTACAGATGTTTCTTTCTTACCGTCATTAATCCACAGTTTCTTTCTCACTGTGTGTAATAAAAGGGAATTTAACAGTAGTATTGGATTGTTCGTATCGTGAGATATCTGCAGTCCTGCTATTGGATCAGTATCGGAGCTCCAATATTGGCTGGGTACATTCTTAGTAAATACAGCAGTATATACCACGCATTTCAGACATAGTGATGAAAACTAAGTACTAAGATCTGACTATAGACAACGGTTTGTCTGTTTTATTCAAGTCCAAACCCAGCGGCTGTTTGGTAGCTGAAGTAGCTGCAAGAAATGTAGAAGCACTATAATTCCCTGTGTATGAGCTTGTACTTTTGTACTTTTACTTGAGGAAAGAAGCTGAATTAGTTATGTGCTTCTGTAATACTTGAAAACACAATTAGCGGATGTTCTTGTGTTCGAATAAAAGACGCCAGTTTACTTGCATGCATTTTAGCTCCCAAGAGCCCACTTTAGCACGTGTTTTGCACC
>JAPTGZ010000022.1:32828655-32842624 GCA_029814645.1 Fowleria isostigma | reverse complement strand
GTCTAAACCTGGCCCTGGTTATAGGCCGGTAGTCCTGTCACTGGAATCCATGGTTCTGGAGACCAGAGTAATGGCGTTGGTCCGTCCACAGGTTGGACATAGTCCTCTAACAGCACTGGTTCATCCACAGGTTAGACATGGTCCTCTAACAGTGTTGGTCTGTCCACAAGTTGGACATGGTCCTTTAACAGTTAGTCCATTCAAAGGTTGGACATGGTCCTCTAACAGCATTGGTCCATCCACAGGTGGGACATGGTCCTCTAACAACATTGGATCGTCCACAGGTCTGACATACTTCTCTAACAGTGTTGGTCCGTCCACAGGTTGGACATAGTTTTCTAAGAGCATTGGTCCATCCAAAGGTTGGACATACTGTTCTAACAGCTTTTGTCTGTCCACAAGTTGGACATGGTCCTCTAAGAGTGTTAGTCCATTCAAAGATTGGACATGGTCCTCTAACGGCGTTGGTCTGTCGACAGGTTGGACATACTTCTCTAACAGCATTGGTCCGTCCACAGGTTGGACATGGTCTTCTAACAGCATTGGTTTGTCCACAGGTTGGACATGGTCCTCTAACAGCATTGGTCTGTCCACAGGTTGGACATGGTCCTGTAACAGCGTTGGTCTGTCGACAGGTTGGACATGGTCCTCTAACAGCGTTGGTCCGTCCACAGGTTGGACATGGTCCTCTAACAGCGTTGGTCCGTCGACAGGTTGGACATGGTCCTCTAACAGCGTTGGTCCGTCCACAGGTTGGACATGGTCCTCTGACAGCTATGGTCCGTCCACAGGTTGGACATGGTCCTCTAACAGCGTTGGTCCGTCCACAGGTTGGACATGACCCTCTGACAGCGGTGGTCCGTCCACAGGTTGGACATGGTCTTCTAACAGCGTTAGTTGTCCCACCTGTCCAGTCCTAACACAGACATGTCCTCTGAGTCCTGTCAGTCCTCCTGTGTCTCATTTGTCTTCCTTGTCCCTGGCAGGGACTCATGTACTCTCTGTCCAATTATGTTGGCTGTTGGTTTTCCCGTATAACGGCGTCTTCCCCGCGCGCCACCGTCTTTTTGTCACATCCATAATTATGTGAGGCGTGCGAGTGGAGAAGGCGGCGTCACCTGGGTTAAGCAGAGTTCATCTGTGGAGGGAAAACGAGGGTCAACGCCAAGGGGACGCTGCGCTCACTCGTCTCTTTCTGGTGACCCGACCTTCGAAGCATTATCATGTGATTATGCATCTTATGCATCAACACTTGGCAGAACACGGACCTGAACGGCGCCAAGAACACATGCCGCGCTGAGAACCCAGATCTAATGAGAACGTCAACGCTGAGTCTACACATCTATTTAGGACTGATGAGGACGTGAGGCTGAGCAGGGGCTGATGGGAGGGGGTTAATGTGTCCACTGTGGATGTCCCCCGTGTCCGTCCTCCATCTTCAGCGTCTCCAGGGACACGGAGGAGGAGCATCATGTGAGTGTCTCATTAAGGCTCAAATTAAAAGGATAACGGGAAGACTGGTAGGCATGTAGGTGACTTATTAAACTTCTTCAAAGCTTAAGGACTGCGATTCAGCGCCTTCTTTGATCAGTAATTGCTGGCAACTTTCCCACAATTAATTGATTACTCCTGGGAAAACAGGGTTGTTTCAGCCCCGTTTAAACCAGTGTGTTCGCCTTCCTTTAACTCAACCTTCCCAAGGTGATGAGAAACACTCCACCTTGAAGAGCCTCAGGGAGAGGACTGCAGTACTATTATATTACTACTACTACTACTACTAATATACTACTACAGTACTACTACAACACCATTAAACCAGTACTACAACACTACTACTACTACTTTAACTCAACCTTCCCAAGGTGATGAGAAACACTCCACCTTGAAGAGCCTCAGGGAGAGGACTGCAGTACTACTATATCACTACTACTACTACCACTGCTACTACAACTACTACTACTACTAAAATACTACTGTAGTACTCCTACAACACCATTAAACCGGTACTACAACACTACTACTACTACTTTAACTCAACATTCCCAAGGCGATGAGGAAACACTCCAGCTCAAAGAGCCTCAATACTACTACCACTACTACTACTACTACTACTACACAACTACACCACCACTACACCAGTAGTACAACACTACTACTACTTTAACTCAACCTTCCCAAGGTGACAAGGAAACTCAGTCTAACTCAAAGAGCCTCAGTGGGCCACAGAGAGAGAGAGTACTGCAGTACTACTACGAAAACACTACTACACAACTACTACAGCATACTACATCAGTACTACACCACCACAACACACACTACTACAACACTACTACACCAGTACCACAACACTACTACTACTTTCACTCAACCTTCCCAAGGTAACGAGGAAACACACACTGTAGCTCAAAGAACTGCAGGAGTACTGCAGTAATTCGATTAAATAACTACCCAATCCTAGACACACTACTACACCACCACTGCAGACGCTACTAAACACTACTACACTAGTACTACACTAGTACTACACCACTACAACACACACTACTACAACACTACTACAACGATTCTACTACTTTAACTCAACCTTCCCAAGGTGATGAGGAAACACACACTCCAACTCAAAGAGTCTCAGTGGGCCACAGACAGAGTACTGCAGTACTACTATGAAAACACTACTACAACACTACTACACCACCACTACATCACTACTATACTGGTACTTCACTTCACCACTATATTATCAGTATTTCATCAGTACTTTATCAATAATTCATCAGTACTTTGTCACTACTTCATCAGTACATTATCAGTACTTTATCTGTACTTAATCACTACGTCATCAGTACTTCATCACTACTTCATCAGTACTTCATCACTACTTTACTGCTGTACTTTATCAGCACTTTATTAGTACTTCATCCGTACTTTATCAGTACTGTACTCTTGTATTTCCTCAGTACTTTACTGCTGTACATCATCAGTTATTTACTGCTGTACTCTATCAGTACTTGTACCTGCTGTACCTCATCAGTACTTGTACTTTTCTGCTGTACTTTCCTGATGAGTTGTTTTTTTCACCTGTTTTTTTTTTTTAATCAGACTTAAGTTTGATTTCATTTCCGATGATTCATCCATTTTCATCCGTTTTCATCCTTTGTTTCTAATTTGCATCATTGTGCGTCTTCACGACATTGAGAATCGTTTCAAGTAAAACTGACAAATCCGAGACAAAAACCCAGTGAAGTCCAGGTGTGACGGGGGTGGATGTGACGGGTGGTTCTGAGTTGATTTCATATTCACATAGACAGGGAACACTCGTCTTCACGTTCTCTACTTTATCTTCATCATTACTTTAGTTTTATTTTAAGCAGATAAAATCATCCAGTACAAAGAACAATATGACAGTCAAACAAATGTTGGGCACTCGAAAAGGACTGGGAACAAGTGCAACTTATAGACTCCGCCCCGTTTTTCTAAAATAATAATTACATTAATTCAGCTTCTTTTGCTTTGCTTTGTTTTCACTTTTTTCATTTTTAAATTTTTTTTTTTTTTTACATTTTTACAATAACAAAAACATCCGTGCAAACCATTCACATACACTTTTACCTCACCTCACACACAATCAGATTTACATCATCAAACTATAATATTTATATGCACTTAAATATTTGCTACAAATACAATTTTTAATAAGTGATAACATCTCCTAATTATGACAGTCTGTGTTTATTAGTTCATTAATTACAAATATTCAATACATAATAATATCATATTTGATGCATTCTTCTATATTACAACCAGGTATTAACTTATTCAGATATTTCAAGGTGACTTATTGGTACCAGTAGGTAGATTTGTCTTGACAGTTACAACTGTCCAAGAATAGCATGAAGACAATAAAGCTCCTTTCCCACTGGCCAAAAAACCCGTTTAAACCCGCTAACAGTCGGCTTTTGATGACAGTGGGAATGGCGCACCGACCTGCGTCAAATGAATCGGCTAGCAACGCAGGTTAAAATTGCCTTTAATCATCTCGGCTTCGATTGGCATGCAATGGGAACGCCAGACGCTGGTCAACCCGCTAGTTTACGTAACGACATAGAGTGTTGCCTGATGCGTCATAACATGGCACCAATCACGTCTTATATCACACGCCACAACAAACCTCTGCTCGCATTTGAATCAAGACTGGTTTGAGAAACATGTCGCAGCATCGGCAAGATAACAAGATTCGTGAACGACCATTTTGAGGACGGACAAAATAGAAAGGACGCTGACCGGTGCCTGACTCGCTTCCGTGTTGCTCTGCATTGTTTACTTCCTGAAATTCTGTCGCACTTGTGAAATCATCATCAACGCGATCCCAGCATGGTGACGTCACCAGACGCACAGTGGGGGAAGCGGAGGCCACACAGCGAGGGGACTCGGCTTTTGTTGGTCAATGGAGAAAGGCCAAATGTCGATTGTTCGCGGGTCGACGCGGGTTTTAAAAACACACATCGACCCGCTAATTTTAGTGGAAAAGCAGCATAACACGTACAAGGGGGATACAGGACGGAAGAACTGCCAGATCGCTACTTGTGCAGTGCTCCAGTTTATCAAAGAAGAAAAAAGGACATATCTGGATAGGAGAGGGAGGAAAAAAGGACAGCATTACACTTTGTCCGAAAAACCAGCGTTTAAGTAGATGGGACACCGAGTCATGCTGACAAAAAAAACCTCAGCGTAAAAGCACAAATTAAGACAAACAATTATGACTTGACACAGCGCACACGGGAGCAGGGCCAGAGTCGGGGCAGGGGACCGACATGTGTGGCGACAGCGGGGTGCGCACACAGCCCTCCAGGTGTGTTGCTGCTACTCCACAGCATCACAGGAGAGACAGGGGGAGGGGCCCTAGAGAACAAGGAGAGGTGTGTGTGTGTGTCTATTTCAGATGCCTATTGGACGCCTCCCTGGGGAGGTGTTCCGGGCATGTTCCGTCGGGAGGAGACCTCGTGGAAGACCCAGGACACACTGGAGAGACTATGTCTCTGTCTCTTGACTGGCCTCAGGGTCCCTCCTGAGGAGCTGGAGGAAGTGTCTGGGGAGAGGGAAGTCTGGGCATCCCTGCTTAGACTGTTGCCTCGGCGACCCGGCCCTGGATAAGTCGGAAGATGAGATGAGATGGGATACAAGTCGCACCTGAGTATAAGTTGCAGGACCAGCCAAAATATGAAAAAAAGTGCAACTTACAAAATAAGGTAATTCTCATTTTTTATTTTGTATTTACTGCATGATGACTTATTTAAAACTGCACTAGCTAAGATTCTGTTGGCGGGGTCCCCCTAATGTCAATAAACAGTCTTGTTTGGAACAACTGCTGTAAAAAATACTCATGTACTTGATGCCAGTAAACGTCCTGATGCAAGACAGGAGACATAGTGATATAAATGTCTCTTCATCAGTGAGACGTGATTAAAATCACCCAAAATAAAGTTTGTATCCTCCACTGGGATAGTCTGTGTTGTCTACAGTGATCAGTGTCTCCTTTACAAAGTGAAAGTAAAAATGCGTTACTAATTCCTCTAAATCTACTGTTGTGAAACTCATATACCTCTGTGATAATAACATACAGTATCATTCATTCATTCATATACACACAGGCCCCTCCTCCCTGAGTTTTACCTGTTATTACTTCAGTATCAGTTCCGTCGGACCGCGGTTCCAGTGAGTTCGGAGTTGTGGTTCTGTTTGGTGAGACGTGTCAATGAAAACTTATGACACAACAGTCCTTAAAATCCTTTTGGAAGTAAATGTTACACTGGAGTTTGTCTGTTTTATTCCATAACAGCGAACATAAAACGCTCCAGCCGGTATGACTCCATCGGTGGGTCATCCCTCCTCCGCCCTCAGTTCACGTCCAGACTCTTATGTTATCAGTAGCTGTGTTTCCATTACCCTCAGAAATGCAAATTGCGCAATAGAAAACTGGTAATGGAAACAGGAATTTTGCCAAAACTGTCAAAGATTGCAAAAAAGTTTTACGCTCCCCCTGAGGTGGTATTTGAGATGTTTCAATATAAAACTTTAGCGAAAAAGTGTCATGGAAACACATTTTGCACATCTTCACTAGTCATGGGCATGACACTTTCGGTGCTGCTAGAGGTTCAGTAATGTAACCGTTCATTAAATGTTAACGGGTCATTCAGAAATTCTGGATCCACAACTGGTTGGTGAATTCTGTACAGTTCTCTCCCAGAAATCCGTTCTGTGAGGACGCTGTCAAGGACATCGCCTTGAGACGCGTCTGCAGAGTGATGTGAGTTACGCACCGACGCACTTCTGTCTCTGCAAGAACTACGACATATCGTAGATGGATAGACAGGACTTCACTAGACTCTCATCAGAGCTAAACACTCTTCAATGGAAACACCTGCAATTAAACTCTGTCCAAATTTTAAAAATATCGCTTTATTTTGCGCAAAACTGTAATGGAAACCCAGCCTACTTGTAGCTATCCCTTACTCCAAACTGATTACCTGCCTCATCTTCTCAAGGCAAACATGGGATGTGACATATGCTGTAAAGGAGTTTATTATAGTATTTTTTGGGACACAGGTAGGTACCCTAAACTTACGCAGTGTCAGTGAAAGGCACAGAGGCACTGTAGAGTGAGGGGGCTGAGTGGCGCAGGTGATGGAGTGGGTCGTCCAGTGATGGAAGGGTCGGTGGATCGAATCCTGCCTCCAATTGTCTACATGTCGAAGTGTCCTTGGGCAAGACACTGAACCCTAAATTACTCCCAGTGAGGCCTTATAGTGCCTGGCATCGTGGCAGCCCACTGGTGTATGAATGGGTGAATGTGAAGCTAGTATTGTAAAGCACTTTGAGTACCATTAATGTGTAGAAAAGAACTATAGAAGTATAGACCATTTACCATTTATCATGACCAAAGTGTAATTGAACCTATTGTGAGTTGTTGTACCTCCAAAATAACCTGGAAAGTATAGTTTGAAAGTAGAAAACTCATCTAGTGTTGCTTTAATGCACACACCCCCAAAAAAACAACAAAAAAAAGTTCAGGTACCCCCTGGGGTTACACATACCCCATTTCAGAACTACCGTTCTAACAGATATACACTGGATCTGTATGTTTGTTTTTCACTGGATTTTCTTGCAGATTTCCGTTCTCCTTAAATTGTGACGAGTATGGTCTCTGCTTCCAAAAGTTGTCGCTTGTGCTGTGGTCACATGAGTTGGATCCATCCTGGTTGTGTTCATGTTTGTGTCTTTCCTGGTTGTGTTCATGTGTGTGTCTCTCCTGGTTGTGTTCATGTTTGTGTCTTTCCTGTGTTCATGTGTGTGACTTTCCTGGTTGTGTTCATATGTGTGTCTTTCCTGTGTTCATGTGTGTGTGTCTTTCCTGTGTTCATGTGTGTGTCTTTCCTGGTTGTGTTCATGTGTGTGACTTTCCTGGTTGTGTTCATATGTGTGTCTTTCCTGGTTGTGTTCATGTGTGTGTCTTTCCTGGTTGTGTTCATGTGTGTGTCTTTCCTGGTTGTGTTCATGTGTGTGTCTTTCCTGGTGTGTTGCTCAGCCGGTTGTGCGTCTGCTGGTGGTGGATACTGTCGGGTAAAGCGGCCCCGGTCCCGTGGGTCCGCTCCAATCTGCTGGAATCCTTGTGTTTCCCTGTGGAGCCCCAGGCCGTCCTTGTTAAAGTGGGTCCGCAGAGACCTGTCATCCAGTTGGCAGATGCTGGATGATCCAACAGGAGCGTCATCAGTCCTCCTTTCATGGTTCTATCTGCTGGTTTGAGACCATGGGGATGGGGGTGGGGGTGTTTACCACCTGTGAGGAGCTGAAATACAAAAACACTGTTTATATGTTTAGAGTGGCACAATTAATCAAATTTTAATTATGATCACGATTTTGGCTGTCACTATTAAATTAACCTGATCGGAAATGATATTCCCCGTGTGAGTCCATGTAATCCCAGTCCCAGTGGACTATTGTTGGTCAGACTGACTTATGAGTTGTACATAAACTTTGGTATAAATGTGTCCCAGAGCTTTGGAAATGGACCAAAACATATTATTCCATAAATATTCATCCTGGTCTATAAAGGTGTGATATTATCTGGATTCACATTCAAACGCACAGATTGAGTTAAAGTTGTGAAAAACTGTCCAAATGTGTCCATCTGAAATAAATGGGGCAATATTGAAGTGTCTACCATTCACACACGATTGATCCTGAAATTATTCTGAAATATGACAAATGTGTGGAACGACCCAAAGATTATATATGTGACACATTGTAATGATATTTCGTACGGTTTCTGCACAATAACACCATATCAAACCCCATTCACATACAAAGGGAAAAGAATGCTGACAGCTGATTGGCTGAAATTGTCCGCACTTTGGAGTGAGTTGGGTTTTATGTTGAAAATCTACAAACAACTCTTCATAACTCTCACATTTTTGGGGTTTCAGCAATAATCTATACATCCAAATGTTGTAAAAACTCTTTTCTTTCTAAAACTATTCATGCGTTATCTGAAAATGTTTCATTTTTGATCTACAGACCTCTAAGTCACAGAATGAGGATTTTTCTGTCATTCACTCAAATGTGACTCAGACCCAGACTTTAGAACCAGTCTGTCTTTGGTTCTATTTGTACTTTTACACCCAGACACAAGTCCACCAATCTGACAAGTACTAACACATGAGTACATTTACTACAAACACACGGGTACATTTACTTCAGGAAATGGATGAATAGTTAAAATTCGGCTCTACTGTTTATCATTATATATTGTATGTAATCAAGCACTTTCTCAACCAGTAGTTCCACCCACTACCACCAGGGGGTGAAGGTATGGCTAAGACTTTGTTAAGTTGCCGAAATAACAAACGAGTACACCCTGCAGCAGCAACTTCAAGTCACTGATCAGAGTCGTGTTTACTCCGCAGGGAAACAACTCATCTGTTCAACCAGGGTTTGTCTGAGACATTCTGGGTTTTGCGTTTTACAGTGCTACAAAAAAAACAAAAAAAACAAACAGCCAAAAACAGACTGTGAATTAATTTGATTTACTAAACTTTGTTACATGTTGTTAGCTGCTAGTTAGCTAACTTTACACCATACCCACCCTCTTCCTCCCCTCTCTGCTTACGTGGCTGAAGTAAACAGTCTGGACCTGGTTCTACATGTTTGTGTTCATTCCAGATGATTCTGATCGTTTACTTCAGCCACGTAAGCAGAGAGGGGAGGAAGAGGGTGGGTATGGTGTCAAGTTAGCTAAGTAGCAGCTAACAACATGTAACAAAATTCAGTAAATCAAATTAAAATTAAAAAGTAGTAAAGTATGCCAACATTCCGGTGGTCGGAAAAAAGGTAAAAAAAGTCAGTTTTCTGTTTTTTTCCATAATGTCTATGGGGTTTTTCAGGTTTTTTATCGCGATCGTGTGCGAAAACTGTACGAGATATCGTTCTGATGTTTGGCATGTGTATTCTTTGTGCCAGGCCGAACATGCTCCGTACTGGGACTATAATTTTAGGATCAACCGTTTTGGACTGGTAGGCACTAGAAAATTTTCCCATTCTGAGCAATAATAATAATTATAATGATAATAATAATAATAATAATAATAATAATAGTGATAATAATTTTAACAATAATAACAATTATAGTGATAATAATGATAACAATAATAATAATAATAATAATAATAATAATAATAATGATGATGATGATGATGATGATAATAAAAAATAAATAAAAATAATGATGATAACATATTTATTCAGTTATTTTTGGTAAATTTTAAATTATTGGGTAAATACAGTTGTTTTCCCTAAAATTATGAATAATTGTGATTAAAATATTAGTCAAAATAATCGTGATTATCAATTTTGCCATAATCGTGCAGCCCTAATATATGTATATACATGACTGTCATGACATACGCAGGTCATCATGACAAACCCTGGTCGTCATGGTAACTGCGGGCCTCAGGCTGGTTCACAGATTGGACCGTGGAAGTGTTTTCTGCCGGAGCCGTGTTGTGGGTTTTACTGTGCTCTTAGCTGAAGTTCCTCCGGGTATGTGGATGCATGGAATGTGGATATTACTACAGGTGTTGCATAGCGTTACCGTGACAACGCAGATGGAACGGGGGTAGCTACCACACAAGGGCGGAGACGATGTTGAGACTAAAGTGTGAACGTTCTGTTGGTTTTACTCAACGTGTCATTGAGCGCCAACAGAAGGTCCACACATGCAGAATGTTCCAGGTTCATGTCGTAGAACATTGTTGTACGTTGTTGTTGTTGTTGTTGTTGTTGCTGTTAAAGTTTATAAAATGAATGATCCAATAGTTTTCAAACTTTGGATCAGTACCAGGAGAATGTGGCACCTGGTCAGTGATCTGATAGTTTGGACATTCATGTGATATCAGAATCACCTGCACTTTTGGACATAGGTTCATTAATTTATTAAGTATTAATGAACTAATTATTACACTATTCACTAATTACTCAAATGATTAACCTACATTTATTAAGTTTTAATGGAGAGATTTATTTATTTAATGAACTACAGTAAAATACAGCTAGTCATCTTTTCATGTTATCACATATGACCTATTGGGACGCTCAGAGGTTACCATGGTTACCATGAAAACACCATCTTCATCTACAGCGTTGATTCACCATCATCTTCTACATCAGGGGTCACAAACTAATTTCAGTTCAGGTTCTACATTTAGCCTAATTTGATCTCTAGCAAGCCAGACCAGTGAAATAATCACATGATAACCTATAAATAATGAAAACTCCAAGTTTTTCTGTATGTTTTAGTACAAAAAAGCCTCCATTAAATTATTTTGTTTTACAACAAAGATGTGAATAACTTGGGAAAAAAAAAGATTTCATTAGAAAAATTAGTGCAATTTTGAAAATATTCTGAATCAGCTTATTATTTATACATGTATATGTACACACAATGTTACACTAACATGGAAACAAACAGAATATTGTTGAAATTACATAATTCAGTTGTACATATTTGTTTTTATTTATGTATTTATTTAAATTTTTTGTGAAAGGATAGTTTGTAAATGTAAATATTTTCATAGTGTGATGTTAGTTACATTTTTTTCACATAATTTTTCAAGAAGTCGAAGTGAAGTTGTTGTCTCTGTGTGTTATGTCATTATTTGACTGTAGATCACACTGGTCTGGATGTGGAACCTGAACTAACATGACTTTGACAACGATGTCTGTTCATGTCTTTAGTGTCATTTTTTTTACTTTAATCCTACAGGCCAGAATGGAACCTTTGATGGGCCGGATTTGGCCTCTGGGCCGCATGTTTGTGGCCCCCGTTCTCAACCATCGATTCACTAGTAAAACCCATGGAGTTGGATCAATGACAGTGGACGGACACACTGGGGTTATCTTCAGTTGATAACAGATTCAACTGGGAAAGTCTCTTTTTTTTCCCCATTTTTCTCTGTTTCTAATATAATAACCTTTGAATTTATTCTGAGTTTTCGTGAACATCTACATGAACAGTGAATTAAATATAGAAAATACTGTACAACAAAACAACTGTCAGAGTCATAGAACAGAAGTGATAAAAGAAGAGCCGTAGTTTCCTCCACTGGACTCAGCGGTGAATGTATGAATGGAGTTGGATGAACATGTCAGCGTTTCCTTCTCCATGGGTCAATTTAACTCTGTGGTTTATGAAGGTGTACAGTTATTATGGGATGTTCTTATTGTTGCTAAGTTTCCGTTTGTTGATGAGTGGTTCCAACTGAACTGTGACGGTTCTGTCCCTTTTTTGTTGGATTTAGACAGATCTTTAGTTCAGTTATTGACGAAACAAACCAACAGAAAACAGACCTAAGCTAACAGAGGAGATTAGTGGTTAGTCTAAAAACAGAGCTAAGCTAAAAAGACCCAAGCTAATAGACCTAAGCTAACAGAGGGGATTAGTGGTTAGTCTCAAAACAGAGCTAAGCTAAAAAGACCCAAGCTAATAGACCTAAGCTAACAGAGGGGATTAGTGGTTAGTCTAAAAACAGAGCTAAGCTAAAAAGACCCAAGCTCATAGACCTAAGCTAACAGAGGGGATTAGTAGTTAGTCTAAAACAGAGCTAAACTAAAAAGACCCAAGCTAACAGACCCAAGCTAACAGACCTAAGCTAATAGACCTAAGCTAACAGAGGGGATTAGTGGTTAGTCTAAACACAGAGTTAAGTGAACAGAGCTACACCAATAGAGAGGATTAGTGGATTTAATGTGACTGTTTTTGGTCTAAAAACAGAGCTAAGCAAACAGAGGGGATTAGTGTTTTTATTGTGGGGGTTTTTTTCAGTCTAATATCTCAGCTAAGCTAACAGAGCTAAGCTAACAGAAAATTAATGGATTTAATGTGGCTATTTTCAGTCTAGAAACAAAGCTAAACTGATAGAGCTAAGCTAACAGAGGAAATTAATGGGTTTAATGTGGCTATTTTCAGCCTAGAAACAAAGCTAAGCTAATAGAGCTAAGCTAACAGAGGGAATTAATGGATTTAATGTGGCTATTTTCAGTCTACAAACAAAGCTAAGCTAATAGAGCTAAGCTAACAGAGGGGATTAATGGATTTAATGTGGCTATTTTCAGTCTACAAACAAAGCTAAGCTAATAGAGCTAAGCTAACAGAGGGAATTAATAGATTTAATGCGGCTATTTTCAGTCTGGAAACAGAGCTAAGCTAATAGAGCTAAGCTAACAGAGGGGATTAATGGATTTAATGTGGCTGTTTTCAGTCTAAAAACAAAGCAAAGCTAACAGAGCTAAGCTAACAAGCTATAATGTAAACTATCAGTTGACACGTCAACATTATCAGTGCTATTTTTTTTCCACTGTTAAAATACGTGTCTGTGAGTTACCTGAGTTACACTGAAAAATATCAAATACAGAGGATAATATTAGGCCATAAAGACCCGAAACTACTTTTGTGTCAATTGTCAAATGAAATTTTCTTTATATTTAATGTTTTTTAACCATAAAGACCCAAACATCCACTGTCTACCAAAACCATCTACTGATATGTACTGTCTAATACCTGTTGATCCAGTAATACATGTAAATAATTGGTATAAAATACAGTTATTCATCTTTTCATGGTCGTCAGATATGACCCATTTGGATGTTCAGAGGCTCCATAGTTACCATGGAAACACTGTCATCTACAACATCGATTCACTAGTAAAACCCATAGAGCTGGATCAATAACAGTGGATGGACACACTGGGGTTATGTTAAATTAATGATACATTTAGCTGAAAAGTCACCTTTTTTTCAGTTTTCTCTGTTTTTGATAAAATAATCCTCAATTTTACTCTAAACTTTTGTGAACATCTACATAATTAGTAAATTCAATGTTGGAAAATACTCATTTTCACTGAAAAAAACAAAATACAGAAGATAATATTACAATAAATGACAATAAACCACTTAAGGATGATTAAATATAGAGAAAAATTAATTTGATGTGACACATTTGTCACACTGGGTCCTTATGGAATAGAATCAATGAGATAAATGACAGTCCATGTGAAAATCACTGCAGTATCAGTAGTAGTAGTAGTAGGTCTGAAAGGGTTAATATTTCTGATGGAGTGATCTAATTCTTCCAATATAAATATGGACATGAATGAAACATGTCTAAGTGGAGGTTAGAACCCAACGATGACATCACAGCGTCGACGTTTTCCACTGACTCTCATTTACTCTCATTCACGGTTGGTCACGTTTGTGCTCGGTCGTCCAATCAGATGAAGGCAGCCCTGTTAACACACTGAAGCACAGCGCTGGACTTATTCTCTCCACCCTCCATCCTTATTTCCGGGGGGGGGGGGGGGGGGGGGGGGGCGGGGGGGGGCGGGGGGGGGGGGGGGGGGGGGGGGGGGGGGGGGGGGGGGGG
>JAPTGZ010000022.1:32481902-32501239 GCA_029814645.1 Fowleria isostigma | reverse complement strand
CGCTTCGACCTCCACCTGCGCCATCCTGTTGTAAATTTCTGGGGAGATCACTGATATATATATATATATATATATATATACATGTCATTTTGGTACAAGTCCACTTGGTGTGAATGGGTGCGTGTACAGGTGTTTGTGTGGATCTGATGCATGTTCTTTATGTATATTTGTAAATAACCCCAAATACAATTGCTAAATTCATTTCTGTAATTGCATCTTGGTATATTGTTTTTATATTGTTTTTGTTTTTTTTAATTGGTATCTTCCTCCTAATGTGATCTGTAAAAAAAAGGTAAAAAGGCAAAAGAAGTTCAGTACTGAGTCAGTCAACTGTTTGTTTCTTTTGTATTAGCTTCCCCTTTGAAGAGGTACAAGGTACATCTGTGTTATATTTAGTAATGTAAATGAATATTTTATGTCTCTCACTGGTTGATTAATTTGTCATTTACGTCTAAATGAACGTTTATTATTAAGTTTCAGTCAAGGTAATCCTTATAGTTGTTCTGCTAAAGTGAAATGTAAGTGCTTTGTAATTACACGTTTTTCCTGTGTGTTCCTTCAGCTCTTACGGTTGCTTTAAGGATTTAAAGCCATTAAATCTAAAAAAATCACCAGTGAAGTGTCATCCTTCATTCGGGGAGGTATGCTACATAATAATAATAATAATAATAATAATAATAATAATAATAATAATAATAATAATAATAATACAATTAAAACAATAACAATTATTATTATTATTATTATTATTATTATTATTATTATATACTTTGTTTATCTTTCATTTCATTGGGGGCAGTCATGGCTGAGTTGGCAAGAGAGTCGGCTGGAGAGTCGGCTTGTGACCAAAGGGTCACCAGTTCGATTCCCTGGACTGGCGGAAAGTTGTTGGCTTATGTGTCCTTGAGCAAGGCACCTTAAACCCCCCACCCCCCGGGTGCCTGATATGGCTAGTCTAGTGATGGGTCAAAAGCAGAGGAAAACATTTCAGTGTGTGTACTTGTGACAAACTACTGACAAAAATAAAGATTCTATTCTATTTCATTATAAAACTTGAATACCAAAAAAAAATACTGTGGAAAAAAATAAAGAGAGAGAGAGGGCAGGATTACAACATTATCCCATGGAAAAATGTAAGTGTCACTGCACCCCAAATCTAAGCTCTATTTACAATATAATGTTAATTGTTGTAGAATTGGTGTTATTGTTTGAAAGAACTCATTAAATGCTGACTCAGCAGCACTGATGCCATACACAAACCTTGTAACTTGTGTTTTTCTGCTGAGCCACTTGGGAAACCTTTTGCAGCAGGTTCTGCAGTCGTTGCTGAGTAGCATGGGAGACGAAGGTGACCACCTCCGCACCCAGGTCTGTCACCCCAAACCTCCTACCTACACCACAAACACCAGGACAACTTCAGAATGAGGACGAGAGGAAGATACAACAGTATGGATAGACTCCCAGATGGAATGAAGATGTCACTATCTCACCAATGTCCAGCATTTTCCTCTGCAGTAAAGCGCAGGAGAGAAACGCCTCGTCCTCACAGGAATGTGTCACTGCTCCCACTAGTCCAGAATTAGTTGCTAAGATATTAGCACTTTCCTCTGAGAGGTTCACTCCAGCCATAGAAGCCACATCGTTGATGTCGTCATCATCTCTGTAAATATAAAAGTAGTCATGCAGACAGACCCACTAGAAACAGAAGAGAATGCATAGACATCAGGGAATGTGGCAAAAAGTATCAAAATCTGACGACATTTGACCTTTAGACTCTCTGAGCAGTAAGGCTGCTGTGCACTGAGGCAAATGTGATACATATTTAGGGACAGATTTACTAAACGTTCATGGGTAGCAAAACGTGTCCAAACTCATTGCACGCAAAAAAAGTACAAACTGATTTACTAACAGTGTGCACTAAGCATAGATTTAGGCAGCGAGCTGTGTATTCGGGATTTGCATGGTTAATTTTTGAAAAGCACAGCCAAAACATAGCGCACGTCTTGCTCAAAGCTGTGCTAATTATCGTATCGTACCGTCTTCACCTGAGTCCGGATCGTGGGGGCAGTGCTAATTACCAAGATATTATTCTCTTACCTTGTCACGACCTGATTTTGGCTTAATCCATTTTTTTTTTCAGAAATTAAGCGAATCATTAATTAACTAGCGGGTCTCCGAATGTATTGGTGGCTGCAAGACAGATCTACGCTGAGACTTTAGTGGACAGTTTGGATGTCAAACTAATACTGTAACATCAGTGGTTTTAAAGCTCATGGAAAACCAAAGTTATGAGACTCAATACAAACACAAGTTTTCGGCGATAGTGTCATGGTGTTTGGTGTGCATTCACCAAACACTCATGCAAAATTCTAGATTGCACACACAAATAAGTACACGCAATTTAGGAAAATTAATAAATCTGTCCCTATGTGGTAAGTAGGTGATATGGCCTAAAAACAAATCTCAAATTTTTTTATGAAAAATTCAATTTTAGATTAGACTTTCAACCCCTATTTTAAAAAACATAAGTGCAGACTGCATATATTGAAAAAAAAAACATTAACTTTATAGTTTTCAGTTTTAGTGCATTGAGACAGACATTAAGAAAAAAAGGCAGTTTCAACACAGTGACATCATGCACCCTCACACATTTTACAGTGAGGATTTACCTGTTTCATATCTGATGCTGTGAATCCAAACCAATTCCAAATGACTGAAGTTGTAAAACTGTTCTTGGGAATGAGCGTCTCTCTACCTCTGTGTGTTTCTGTCATGTTGTTTGGTGTGACTGTGATTCACATGGAAGAAGGGAAGGGAGGGTTTGATCTCATAGAACTATGGGATCCCAGAAGGACGTGTTGTTGGCAAACTAAAAATACCCATATCTTTTGCATGACAAGAAAATCAATTTTCTAAAAATAAAACTTGATCTAATCTACAAATTTGATTTTTCGATTAACTTGATTTTTTCCCCAGCCCTAGTGTTAATATTGTTTAGTTCAGTTTATTTCGAGTTTATGCACTCCACATGCACTTACATGTAATTACAGTGGTAATTACATGTAAAATGTTCAACATTGTCCATACACATTTCATACCTGTGTACACAGACATACATGGAAAGATTGGCACAACATAAAAAAACAAAAAGACATGAGAATACCATCTGCACAAAGTATGCACAACAAGAACCCTACATGAAGAGACTACATATAGAATTATACATCCAGAACTATACATAAAGAATGTGCATATAAAAGCATACATGCAAAAAATACACACATACTCATACACCAGTGGGGGGTCTGCCACTACGCAAGGCACTACCTCACGACTCACTGGGGGCAATTACATAAGGGTTGTGTCTTGCCCAAGGACACTTTGACATGCAGACAGTTGGAGGCGGGATTCAAACCGCCGACTCTTCGATCATTGGACGACCCGCTCTACCACCTGCGCTACAGTCGCCCGAATGGGAGTGAGAAGAAGCAGAGCTTATTTACTCCCAGCCCCAGTTTCACCACTTAACAAGCGTGGTTGATATTTGGGTTAGAAACTTTCTGTGTAGGTACATTAGTACACCTAGTTACCAACATACGTTTAGCTTTTATTCCTTTTTTTTTTGTTTGTTTGTTTATTTTATTTATTGTAAAACTTGTTTGAGTATGTAAATGTTGAACATACTTGAATGTGCCACCAGCCTCCTTCAGCTTGTTCTTCTGAGCGAGGGTCAAGCCTGCAGCAGAGATCGGTCTAAGCGACACCTCCGTCTTCACAGGAACTGTTATAGACAGAGTGAACAGATTGATGGACTGCACTTATTCACTGATAATACTATTGGAATTCAATCAGATCAAACATGAACTTATTCCTGCACATTCTCACCTGGCTGCAGCTCTTTCAGCTGGACCTGCTGCTGTCCCATCATTATCCGACCAGGGGTCTGATTCCTGAGCGTTACCATGGAGGCTGTCGGCAAGGTTACCTGAGGTCTCAGCATTGCTCTCTGTTGCTGAGACTGAAGAACCTAAAAGTGTAAAGAGTCAAGTACAGCTTTAATCAATATTACTGAAGCAGGGGTCTCAAAGTCATTTAGGTTCAGGGGCCACATTTAGCCCAATCTGAGCTCAAGTGGGCCAGATCAGTGAAATAATGACATAATAACCTATAAATAATGACAACTCCTGTTTTTTCTCTTTGTTTTACCACAAAAAAAACATATTAAATTATGAAAATATTTACATTTTACAAAAAAAGAGGTGAATAACCTGAAAAAAATTACTTTAATTAGGAGAATTACTGCAATTTTGACAATATTATGTCTCAACTTACCATTTATACAAGTGCTTTACACACAATGTAACACAAACATGTGGTAACAGTAGAATATTGTTAAAATTAAGCATTTTAGGTTGTTCATATGTGTTTTTATTAATTTTCTGAACCTACTTTATCCTCACTAGGGTAGAAGGGGTCGCTTGGAGCCTATCCCAGCTACTTACGGGCGAAGGCGGGGTATACCCTGAACATTTCGCCAATTCATCATGTGTTTTTATTTATATATTTATTTGCATTTTATTGTAAAAGGATAGTGTGTAAAGGCATTTACATTTTTTTCACACAATTCTTCAAGAAGAAAATTTGTATTTGTCTTTTTTTTTTTTTTTTAAGTTATTCTGTTATTATTTTACTGTAGATCACACTGGTTTGTATGTATTATATTGTATTATATTATATTATATTATTTTACTTAGCATAGTTCTTTATTTTTTTAAAACTTTTTATACTGTTTTTATATATACTTTTTATACTTTTTTAATGTCACCTAAAGTGGATTGCACTTTTCAATTTAGTTGTGCCTGTACAGACGACAATAAAGACTATTCTATTCTATTCTATTCTATTCTATTCTATTCTATTCTATTCTATTCTATGACTGTTCAAATCTTCAGTGTCATTTTTGCACTTTCACCTCATGGGCCAGATTGGAACCTGGCGGGCCGGACTTAGCCCATGGTTTGCATGTTTGAGACCCCTGTACTAAAGGGACACCTAAGATTTTCTTGATATGAGTGGAGATATTTGAGCTGCACAAACTCAGAAGTATACATTTTGGAGTGCAGTTCGAATCTGAGATGCATTAAACTGTTAACGTACCAGAGAGGAGGTCTGCCCGGGTTTGCCGACACCCGGCTGGAGCTGTGGCCTGGTGATGGGAGCAGTGAGACGAGGGGCCGGGCTGCCCAAGATCACTGTGGTGGGCGTGGACGAGGCTGAGGAGACCGGACCTGAGGCGGACTGCGAGAGCTGACTCTGCTGGATGAAGGCTGCTGAGTCTGGAGTGAGTTGCCTCAGAGCTGGGAGGCTTCTCTGCAGGATGCACAGAGAGGTGGACCCACATGAAATGACTGCACTGATAAGAACATGTTCTCTGTCCTGTGGTCCAGAAAATGCACTAGGCTTCCCACAGGTCTTTACTGGACGGTGGCTGCACAAAAATATTTCATCTTACCTTGAGGAAAGGCACTAGATAAGGTTGGGGTGAGGAGTTGAGCTCTTTGTACAGTCTGCTGGTGAACTCCTCAGCTTCCAGTTTCCCCTCCTGGAACAATCAAAGCATGCAAAGGTGAACAGGGAATTAACCCAATTAAAAATGTGGATGGATATCAGTAAATTATCACTAAATTCAAATAAAACTAAAGTGATAGTATTTGGTAATCATGAAAACAACTTCAAATTGCTGATAAAGGTAGATGGTATTGTAACAGAGAGAGTGACAGAATATACATTTTTGGGAATAATTATAGATAGTAAATTTAACCTGGAAAGCTCACATCTGACACATACAAGGTAAAACTGTCAAAACAAATCTTCATAATAAACAAAGCAAAGTATTTTTTAGATTCTAATGCTTTCTATGTATTGTATTGTTGTCTTGTGTTGCGGTATTTGACTTATGGTATTGTAATATGGGGTAACACTTATAAAAGTTCACTGCATCCCCTTTTCAAATTCCAAAAACGAGCAGTTTGAATTATACATAAGGCTGGTTCTTTAGATTATCCTAACAACATACAGCAGTTTAAATTAGGATCTAAAGAAATGGTTTTAAAACAATATAGAGATAAAGGGGGTCATGTGGCGTTTTATTTTCTTTTTTCTTAGTTTTCATTCTTTTTTCTTCTTCTTATGTGTGTTTTGTTCTTTGCTTTCATTTACTTTTACTTTATATAATTACATGTTTTTAAACTATTCAATCTGGTGCCTGTAATCTAATTAATTTCTCTTTAGTGGGTCCATTTGTGTTCTGTATGTTGTGTTAAAGTTAGTTTTGGTGTACTAATGCATGTTTACCGCTAATTCCTTCATAATTGCAACCATACAAGTTCAGATAGTGAAATGGGGAAGGGAGTAAGTAAATCAGTTTTACTTCTTCTAACTCCCTTTTGGGCTACTAGGGTTGTACAATAATAGTGAATTGCTGTATATATTGATGTATTATGTTTATTGTGTACACATTTACAACCAATGTCTCTATGTACATTTCCTCTTCATATATTTCTATATGTATACTTACTCATGTAAATTTCCTCTATGTATATTGTGTTTACAGCTAACTCTCTATGTATATCTGTGTACACATAATGAGATGTATAACTAAATCAGTATTATACATTCATGTATGTATAATTAGGATTGTAAATGGAGTGCATAAGCTCAAAATAAACTATTACCATAACATTCAGAGGTGAATATGAGACAGTCATAGTTGCAGGTACACGTCTCCTCTTTGCTAAATGTGGTCCATTTTGAACTTCACTGATGAATTATTTCATTTTTTTTAAATTTGTTTTTGTTATATGTTAAAATAATTTTTCCATATTTCACTTACCAGAAGGTCCTTTACTAGCTCTCTAACACTTGCTGCAGTCTCTGTTGATTGTTTCCCAGTGGATGCCAGTTTTATCAAAGTAGACAGGAAGTTCTTACATTTCTTCACATTTTCCATTGTCTCCTGCCAGAAGCAGACGACACATTAAGACAAAAAGAAGCTTCTTTACACTCTACAGCAGGGGTCTCAAACTCATTTTACTCATTCAGCTAAATTTGGTCTGAAGTGGGCTGTACTAGTAACATAATGATATATAAATAATGTTAATACCAAACTTAACTGTAAGGAAATGTTGACACTTACAAACTACCCTTCAAACCAGTAACATAAATAACATGAACAACTTCAAATTTCTAAAAAAAAAAAAGTGCAATTGTAACACTATTCTGCTTCAGTTTATCACTTACACATGTGCATTACAACTAACAGATCCCAGTGGATCTACAAAAACACAAAACATTTAGTAACGGGCAGAATATTGTTACAATTGTGCTTAATTCTCTTAAAATGTTTCAGGTTGTTCAAATTTGTTCATGTTATTCATGTTTTTTGTGAAATTGTTTTAGTGTAAATACAAGAAAATTACACAAAATCTTTTATATTACAAAGAGAAAAAAAAATTGGAGTTGTGAGAATTTATAGGCTATTATAATAGTATTTTACTGATTTGACCCATTTGAGATTGAATTGTACATGAAACTTGAACTAAAATGATTGTTAATATCTTAAGTGTAATTTTTGCATTTAACAAATGAATCCCACAGGCCGGACTGGACCCTTTGACCCTCGGGTCACATGTTTGAGACTCCTGCTCTACAGAACTCAGAGCTTTATTGCAATTTAAACAGTTGATAAATTCTGTTGTCACCAACTACTATTTGATTCTTAGACGTAACACGACTCACTTTGCTGACTGTTACCGAGGCAACAGTGGGCCCGGCGGTTTGGCTGACTGTCCTCGGGGTCATTCCTGGTGCTGCAGCCCCAACAGAGGTCTGGGGAGGTAAAAAATGAGGATTATAACGCCTTACTCATGCTGCTGAGTCATTTTAAGAACTATTTCATGTATGTTCAAATAGACCAAGCAAATTTCAAGCTCACAAGAGGAAACAGGTGCAGCTCCCTGCCCTAAATCTCAGCTGGATGCTAAAACAATTGTGATCTGCTTTTTTTTCCTCTCAAAGGATATATGCAAATAATGAACCCTTTGCTTCTATCTCCTGATGATTTTGCTGACTACTTTTATTGTAGAACCTGTACTGATGAAACCCAAAAAATTTAACAAAAGGTTTTGAGGGAAGAAGCCTGCACGGGGCAGATACAGTATCTTCAAGGCGTGTCTGCTCAATTCTGCTCAATATCTTATAAAAAATTTCAGCAAAATCACTGTGAGACATGACCCCTCACAAACAGAAATTTGCAGAATGTTGTAAAAGAATTAAAAATGAAATTCTTTCAGGAAAAAAATGTCATGTCATCTTTTGTCTTGAATAAAAAAACATTTACTCTGAAATAATGTCTTAACTCTTTCCCCCTTAGATGCCTACTAAAAACAACCCATATATAGGTTACTAGTTCTACCCATGGAATGTTTGTTTTTCCAGTGTGTGGTTTCTTCTTCCAGTGGCTACAATTGTCACTACTTTGTCAAACTTTGGGAAAAAATAGTGAAAATGTATTATTATTATATATTATTGTTGTTGTTTTAATTTCATATTTTTTTATTTTTTGAAAATAAATAAATAAATAAATAAATAAATAATAAAACAAAAAAATACAAAAGTAAAATTTAAAAATACATTAAAAATTTAAAAAATACAAAAAATTACAAAATAAAATTTTAATGAATAAAGAAATTTAAAAAAGAAATATAGAAAAAAATAAAGAAATGTATTATTTATTCCTATTGTTGTCATAGTATGAGTTGCGGTCACCTCCACCTATCACAGCCTCTGTTACATTTGAAAAACTGAATCTATTCTAATAGTCGTCAAATCACGTCTTTAGTGAAATAACAGAGGTGTCAAAACTCATCATTAATGATACGGGGGGGTCATCAAATTTCATCTTTATGGGGGAAAGAGTTAAAAGAACTAACTTACTTTATCACACTCTTATCAAAGGTGAAAAGTGTTACAAACTACAACATGTATTACATAACTTACTAAAATGCTTAGTACATGCTTTGTTTTTGTGATAACACCTATGCATATGGATGACTGCCATACGGCCCTTTTCCACCAAAATACCAGGAAGTTTTATTACCAGAAACTTATTTACCTGGGTAAAATAATTCCCTGTAATCTGTGTGCTTTGCGTTTCCATAGTACCCAAAGTTCAGGTAATTTATTCAAATCAGGCTCATGACGTATGAAATTAAACTGCCACACAGTGGTTTAATGGTAGGTGAATGGAAAACAGAACAGCCCCGCCCCTCAAGAATTCTGGGTAATCTGAAAAGTACTACCTCCCTACCAGAAACTTCTTGGGGCAAAGTTTGGGGCTGAGGGAAAGATTTTTTACCCGGGTAATTTAGATGGAAACGCACCGTGATTTTTCAAAGTTCCAGGTAATGCTCAAAGTTCCTGCAGTGGAAAAGGGCCACTTCACTTTGCATCTATGAGATGGTATAAAGCACTCTGTCCAGAGGTCAGCACTTCCTGACCCTTCCAGTAGTTGCATTATACAGTATCTCTTCATGGATATGAATAATTTATTTAAAGTACGTATAAACTTATGCAAACCAAAGAAAATCAGAAACATGAATTCACACTGTACAGCAGATAAACATGTCCTAGAGGTGACATTTTACAGTAACTATAGAGGCTTACCTGAAGGATGGGGGGTCTGTGAAGTGTGGTGGTTTTAGGTAGTGAAGTTGGAGCTGGACATCCTGGCCGGATAATAGCACTAGGAGCCACTTGTCTGTTGATGATGGTATTCCCAGGGGCCTGACATGAGAATGACATGTAGTGAAATGTTCATTTTGATTCAATCAAAAAAATAGTTAATATTAGATCTTAATCCAAGAGTAAACAGCTACATCTCTTATTTTTATCTAAATTAAGAATAAAAAACATAATAATAAAAAGCTGGAGTACACTCATACATAGACTACACATTAGTACATTATTGTGTTTCATCAAACACCCTATTCAACAGGTGTTTGCTCTCAGTATTATTTTTTAGAACTCTGACCTTTGGACTAAATTGAGAGCAAACAGGTAACGATACAACATGTTTCCCTGGGGAGTTTTAGGTCTTACTTGGCTAGGTGTCAAGTTCGTTGGTGTTGCAGGTCGAGGTGCCAAGCCTCCTTGAGCCTGAGCCTGAGACTGCATCTGGGCCAAAGCCTGCTGAGGAATCATCAGCAGTTGTCCACTCTCACTCCGTACAAGCACCATCCCTAGAGCAATCGCATTATATAAACACAGCAACAATGTAAGTAGGGTACAGTTGCACTGCTTACACTGTAACATTGTTACATTATTTACACTGTTTACACTACTACTGCTATGCTTGCACATTTTATACTACTTTAAATGTTCAAATCTTAGCTGTTCATACAGTATATGTCCATTTCTGATTGCACACTTTAATATTTTATACTTTTTAAAGCATATGTCTGTATCTTACTGTGTTGCTACTTAGATGTAAGCACACTGTTGCTGGTAGACACCACCTGCCATTTCAATGCACGACCGGTGTAATGACAAAAAAGCCTATTCTATTCTATTCTATTCTATTCTATTCTATTCTATTCTATTCTATTCTATTTACTATAAGCAAGGATGACATTCCTGAAAATGAAGTAGAAAAATAATGCACTTCAAATATGATAAAGCCACTGTTCAAATTTTACCATATATTATAGTGGGTGATTCTCTTTTTGCAGTAACATTTCACGTCTACATGTTTGACTTACACTGATTTTTTTTTTAGCCTAATTTAGAATGTACACACGTATATATGAAGTTAATAATAGTATTAATTAATTTTAACAATAATGATAGCTCTCTCTTTAGAATTGTAATATATATATATAGTATTGCTGCTACCTCACACACAACTACCTCAATGTCCGGTGCAATGCAATCATAAAGTAATTATTTTGTATTTATACAATCACCCTGTGCAAAACATTCTCATACTTTTTATTATTTTCTCAACTGTCCTTTATATCATATTGTCTACATCTAATTGTCTTGTAGGATTCTATTTTATACATATTTTTGCACCTTAATTTTATATTTTAGATACAGTCACCTATTTGCGCTGAAAAAAAGAAGCTCTCCAATCTCATTGTACATTTTGTATGATGACAAAGAGCATTCTATTTCTATTTCCATAATTTAATAAAGTTTTTGTACTAAAACAAATATTAGAACTTGGAGTTGTCATTATTTATGGTTCTCATGTCATTATTGTACTGATCTGGCCCATTAGAGCTCATATTAGGCTGAATGTGGCCCCTGAACCTCAATGACTCTGAGACTCCTGGTGTAAACACATGTCCACATGGTGCACAAACTTGTGCATTGACTCACCCGGGGGCAGTTGGATGTTATGTACACTGGGCTGTCCCGGGGGGGTCTGGGGGAGCCGCGGTGCCAGCATCTGAGGCGTCAGAGCTCGGATCCCGCCTGGACCGACAGCAGCCACCGTGGCCGGGGTCCGGGGAGCGCTCCCGGCTCCGGGGGAGGCAGCCTGCTGCGGGGCGGACTGGATGATAGTGGTGGTGGGCTCCTGCTTGATAACGTGCGACCCTGCGCTGACAGACACCTGGCTGTTGTTAACCATCGGAGTCTGTATGGTCTGAGCCGCGGTACCGGCAGCAGCTGCAGGACCGGGGTTATTGTTCCCATTCACGGTGGTACCGGAGCCGGCGGTGTGCATAGGCGGCCGGACCAGTGTCACCGTGGCTCCTGCTGCCTGGCTCACAGGTGGAGTCTGTGAGTTCATGACAGACGTCTGGATCACACTGTTGGACGAGGGGGGGGTGATGGCAGCGGGGAGCCCTTTGGACAGCACCGGTCCGCCGCTGACAGCCGGGACGGGACCGCCGCCGGTACCGCTGCCACTTGTCGCTGTCGTCCCCACCGGAGGGGCAGCGCTTCCTGAATGGTGAGAGTTCATAGTTTGGCTACCGTTCAAAGTGTGCACTGAGAAGGAGCCGACTTTCCCCTGGTGATTAGGGACAGAAGTTACACCACCGCCACCGACAACAAGTGGTTTCCCCGCAGACTCATGTCCGGTAGATGAGTCCGTGTTTGTCGTCGATGCGTCCATACTTTAACCATGGGGACCGCGTTAATACCAGACCCCCTGCACTCTGGAACTCTGTCAGAAGGAGCACAAACTAGGGGCAACACTCCACCAATGTTCTCTGTCAGCTCCGGGGCTTGCTTTTCGTGTTTACTCGGAGAGACAAAGAGGAAAACAACATTAGTAGTTACGCCGTACCTGCTTTAGCAGTCGTCTTGACCAAGTCCCAGCTGGACATTAGCTCGCGCTACCCCTTGTCCCGGAACTATAACTATGTAATAACCGGCTGCCTCGTGCCCAAACCGGTGGTTATAGTGGCACAAGAACGACAGTTGTGACTCTACGGACCGTAACGGATGATAAACTACAGCTTTATTCACCTCTGTGTGTAAAAAAAGCTCATCCATCGGGCCGGAGCCAACCGCCATCTTCACACTCCTGCGAGCTTGTGAGAAGTGAGGCACTTACCGATTGACATGCGCATGCGCACAACTACTCGACGTCTCCGTGCGGGGAATTCGACGCGTTCTGATTGGCTGTCCGGCCTGGTTAAAGGCGGTACCAATGGCTTCAGCTGTCATTCCACGGGATGCATGAGACGGAACAACATCGTGTCGGAGATTAAATGTTTTGGTCAAATGTTTCGGTGTCGGCGGCTCGTTTGCGCTGTGTCGATAACTATTCTGCCGCTGAATCGTAGGGAGTGTCTTTTGATAAAGTCATAACGCGGTTTGCAATAAGCAAATAAAGGGAATTTCAGAGTTTAGTGAGTGTCGAAGCGCTGTGCAAGATGGCTGCACTGTTTTGGCCACCAAGTGAAGTTGCTGTTGTAAAGAGGCGTTTGAGGGCGCCACACCCTCCCTTTGGAGAGGAGATATTACACTGTACACCACTGAGTCAGGGCACTGAACTTTAAGTTTAACGGACATTTCAGACATTATTAAAGATCACAGGAACCTGGACTGTGTGTTTATGGTCGGCCTAAGATTTGCCTGTGTGTGCAAACAGGCTTTGTGCCAGGTTTGCAAAGTTGATCTGTAATCTGTGTCAAATGAATAATTAGAGTATTGGCAATGATCTAACAAGTGTTGAAATATTTGAAAACTTTTAAAATCATTAAAAATGTCATGCAAGCCTGGAAAAATATGAACAGCTATTAAAGAAACATCCTAATTAATTTTGTATGAGTATGTAGACAGTTTATTAAGGTACTTGGAAGATAATTACATATCCTAAAACATGCAGTTTTAGATTAAACAGCTGGACTGCTGTTACAGTCACTATTTTTCCATAAATGTGACTTCATATTGTGTGTATAAATATGGGGCAAAAATCTGGCTAAAATTCCCCTGAAAGTTTAACTTTACAAATTCACCTTAGAAATGAGGTGTGTTTAAAATGCCAGCAAAAAACAAGCTTCCTCAATAGCATGTAAGATTTAAGAGCATCTAGATATGGCAAGAACATGATAATAAAATATAATGTTTATGAAGGGATCTCTGCAGATAGATAGATAGATAGATAGATAGATAGATAGATAGATAGATAGATAGATAGATAGATAGATAGATAGATAGATGAGAAAAATGTACAAATACTACCAAAATACATGTAAAGACAAAAGAATAACAATATGTGCAATAACATCAAACAACATGTGCATGTGAGGGGTAGAAGCCAAAGAGGCTTATAAAACACAAAACCCATTTAAACTAAAGAATGGACTAAGAATAAAATAAAAATAATTGTACAGTCAAAAACATACTCAGTTTACCTATCTAACATCATTTACCAGTTCACTTTGGGATGAGCAAATATTCTGCATCAATTTATGTTTGAGTCTGTTCTTAGATATAGATACGGATGTAGAGGTACCAAAGACATCTAGATGAGTATTCCATAATTAAGCCCCATGAAATCTAATTGAAGACTGATTATGAGATGTTTTACATAAAGGAAAATGCAGATTTACAGACTGCCTGGTAGGATATCCATAAATCTGGGAGTTGTGAATAAAATAATGTTTGACATATGAAGGCCAGTCAGAACCATACAAATGTGCAGGTCAGAAGAGTGTCAATATCAAAGATGTTTAAAAGGATTAATTTGTAAAACAAAGGTGCACTTTGAACATCTGGTTTGGACAGTGTCTATTCTAACAAACTTCTTCTGAAGTAGTAATATTTAGTTAAGGTGGGTTGGAAAGGTACTTCTACACACAATATTATAATTATTTAAATGGGGAAAAATCTAAAACAAGGTTAAAAACAGGACTGTTTCTTGCTATAGGCAAACTAGGCGAATGCTTAGGGGCCCCGAAGGCACCAGGGGGCCCCAGAGCTGTATGTTCAGCCTCATCTGAGGAGAATTTAAATGTCCTGTCTTTATCTGTACCTATCTAATGTGTTAATTACATCCCTTACATACTTAAAAAATAACATAAATTGGTATAACTAAAAACATAAATAGCGATTTTCAACTGCAGTATTTCCTTAATTGAGATCTAAGATGTGTTGTTTAAGTGTTCCCTTTATTTTTTTGAGCAGTTAGATTGTGTCATCTTAGAAGACCATCAAAATACTTTGACAAACTAGGGGCCCCCTACACAGCATTTTGCTCAGGGCCCCCACGAACCTAGACACGGCCCTGATTGAAATGCATTAAATAAACAAGATTTCGTATCATAGTTGGACTTTTACAGAAAATCACAGTGGTTTAATCATTTCCAAATCTGTGTGATCCTGTTAAGATTTGTTTTGGGAAGAGGAGGAGTGAGCCACTTTTACAGGACTTATTAACCTGTCAGTGAAAACCAATGAGAGTAAAGGGAGTATTTTTCAGGGGTTTCCACCGGAGACATCACCGCTGGTGTTTACGGTGGTGTTCACCGAAGAAACGGAGCCGGTTTTCCGCACAGGTGACTCTCATTATTCCTCTGACGATCCTTTAAAGCGCACAGGTGCGCACAGGTTGCACTTGTTGTTAGTTTCAATCTGATGTTCGCTGTGGGTCATTTGTGATCCCTAGGCCTTCGCTGCGTAGTCATTTTTTTTTTCCCAGAGCGAACATGAGTGCCGGAGGAGGAACTCCATACATCGGCAGCAAAATAAGTCTGATATCCAAGGCGCAAATTCGCTATGAGGGAATATTATCTTCTGTGGACACGGAGAGATCCACGGTTGCTTTAGCCAAAGGTAGGTTTCAGGTTTGGCCTCATCTACTCCTGGATTATGCATTTTAATATGAATTTACATGTTCCATTTAACGTTATCCTCCAATAGTTAAGTCGTATGGCACAGAGGACCGACACACAGACAGGCCAGTGCCGCCCAAAGATGACATTTATGAATACATCATCTTCAGAGGAAGTGATATTAAGGACATCACAGTGTCTGAACCCCCCAAACAGCACCACGGCCTACCACGTGACCCTGCCATTGTCCAGGTATGTGTCCAACCAGCCTGGGGTTGGGTGAGGTCAGGGGCCTGGGCCCTTCTCCAGTGGCTCAATGTGGCTTTGTCAAAAACCACAAGGAAATTAATAACTCTTATTTGTACACAGCTTACTATTATTGTTGCAACCATAAAGTCATTCTGATGCTATGCAGTTGTAAAACTGTAGACTGTGGACTATAGTAGTACTTGTAGGAAGATTTACATACCAGTTTATTTTTGAACTCGGATGACAAATCACTTTCCTTTTTAGTTCTCTAATGTCTTTGTGGTTCTGTAAATGCACTGAAACTTTGCGTTATTCTCCACATATTTTGTATAAACTAATCCCAAAGAGCTTCTCAAACGGTCACCACTTCGTGCAAAGATATAAGGGTATTCTCTGGCTCCAGACTTTTTTTTTTTTTTTTTTCCTCCATTTCTGTCCTAAAATGGCTCCTTAAATTGCAAAGGTTGCTGACTCATGGGTTAGTTTTTCTTTTTTTGTTATAAGCTGATATTCAGAACTGGTGATAGCTGTTCCTCTTTGTCTTTGTCTAGTCATCCATTGGCAGCTCCCCTGCTGGGTACCACCCCCGCTGGAGTCCATACAGGGATGTGATGCCCAACTACAATCAGCTGGCTGCCAGTTCTCTACTGAGCCAACAGTACAACGCAGCCCTCGGCTTAGGTACACTAACAGCGCATAGTTCAGGAACCTGAAAATCAGTTGTGTGTTTTTTTTCCCTTGCTAGTGGTGGATGAAATGATCTTTTAAAATAAAAGTACTAATACTAGTATAGGTAAAAGTTATACTTTAAACATCTTGATTAATCTGGAATTGAGTTTAAAGTATTTGGTGTAATCTTGGCGCCCTATACATTCTTGGATTATCTTTTGTGTTTATGGCAGTATTGATGCTCATGTTTTTTAGTGGTAGATGTTTAACCTTTTTTAGTTCATTTAAAAAACTTCATATCGGCTGTAGTATTTGGCAGTAATTCTGTCCTGTGAGACTTGCATGTCAAAGGGAAGTTTCATGAACTCAAAACAGGCCAGTTTTAAACTTTTGATGGATTTTTCAGTGAATCAAAAGGGATTCTTGACTTTTTTTTTTTTTAAATTGACCCATAAGAACCCAGTGTGACTTTGTCAGTTTCTCTCCATTTAACCTTTCCTAAGTGATTCATCACTATTGATTCTATTATTATTGAAATATTTCATTTTTTCAATAAAATGTCTATTTTCCTATGTTTGAGTAAAGTAGATGTTTATAAAAACTCAGTAAAGTCAAAGGTTATGTATCAAAACAGAAAAGAGAATGAGTTTCATTAAATATCAACTGAACATAAATCGACCATCTCCACTGACGGTCATTGATCCAACTTGATGGGTTTTACTGGTGAATCAATGCTGTAGGAGATGAGTGTTTGTGTTTTACTATGGAACCTCTGAACGCCCAAATAGGTCATATCTGATGACTATGAAAAGATGAATAACTTTATTTTACATCAATTATTGACATGTATTGATGAAGTTAGTGGTTCAAAAAGTATTTGAGCTCATTAGATGGGTTTTAGTTGTTGGAATTTTTTTTTTTTGGTTAACCCTCTTTGAAAGTGGAAAGGAAGAGGTGGCTGTACTTTAGCCGTAAAGCGAGTTGAACTCTAGTCCTCCTTGGACATCTACTAGGAACAACCAATATGTTACTAGTTCTACCCATGTAACATTTTGTTTTTTTTTCCTGTGGCTACGATTGTCACTACTTCAGGAAAATCTAGTAAAAAAATTTAAATGAAAAAATTAAACAAAATTAATCAAAATTTAAAAAAAACAAAAAACCCCATTTAAAAACTACAAAAATAGAGAAATTGAATAAAGAAAAACTAGAATTATTTAATCCTATTGGTTGGTCTAATATGGGTTGTGGCCACCTCCACCGATCACATCTGTTGCATTGGGAAAAACAGCCTGTTCTAATGGTTGTCAAATGTTACTACTGGTAATTAGAAGGGAATGTTGTTGATAAACGACACCTTCTATTCCTCCATGATAGGTCTTCATGGCATCCCACCCAGAAGAGCTCCCCCCATGGTCGAGCAAGCGGTTCAGACCGAAAAAAGGGGGAAGGTGTCCACACCGCCCCAGAGCAGACAGGCTCTGCGTTCAGTCCAGTGCCCCACCAAGGAAGGTTCCCCGGCTCAGAAGGAGAACATAACCAAAGGTGAGCACAAGAGTACTGACTTTTGGGTTTTTTTTCTTGGAACTCCTCATCGATTTGTGTAACACAACTTTTATTCTCAGGTCGGGCACCTGCTCAGCCCAGTGTTGCCAGAACTCAAGGCCAGAGCTCTGACAACCAGAAACAAAGGCAGAAACAAGGTATTAAAAATAGATGGTAGTTTAAGCTACTTACCAATCTGACAAGTGTAAAACTGACACTAGTGAGTGTTTTCAGAAAGTCAAAGTATATAAAGAATAATTTTAGTTCCCATCTTTTAAATGTATTGAAACTAATAATTTTGAAAGTCATGTTAACCCTTAAAGATCCAAACTGCCACCGGTGACCAAAACCATCTACTGATCTCAAATACCTGTTGATCCACTAATCCTATCATCACATGTAAATAATTAGTGAAAAATGCAGTTTATCATCAGGTATGACCCATTTGGATGTTCAGAGGCTCAGTAGTTGCCATGAAAACACTGTTGTACAACATTCACCCACCAGTAAAACTCATGGAGTTGGATCGATGACCCTCAACTTTAATTTTTTTTTTTTTTTTTTTTAATGAAAATCGACATGATCAGCAAATTAAATGTAGGAAAAAAAATCTTATGGGAAATATTTGTAGAGGAGAATGTAATGAATGATGAATCACTTGGTGAGACTACAGGGGACTAGAATAACATTTTATAAAATGGAAATGTCACCATGAAACTTCCACAGTTGATCACTTACACAAGTATGAAAATTTGGCACAAGTTTTTGCAATTTGTATGTTTAATTGTTCAAATTGGGCATTATCTCATTAAATGGCCATGGCTGGAGAGTCGGCTTGTGATCGAAGGGTCGCCAGCTTGATTCCCTGGACTGGCGGAGAGTTGTTGGCTGATGTGCCCTTGAGCAAGGCACTTAACCCTAATTTTCTCCCCGGTTGCCTGATATGGCTAGCCCACTGCTCCTAGCATGCAGTCTGTGTAATGCATAATCTAGTGATGAGTTAAGAGGAAAAATGTCAGTGTGTACTTGTGACAAACTACTGACAAAAATAATAAAGATTCGATCTCATTAAATATGCAATATTTCAATCATATGCATATGATTTTGCATGCATTTTTGGTAGCTAGATCTGAACACACAAAGGTGCAGGTGCAAAATTCTTTTACAAACAAGATGAGAAAATTAGAGGGATTTCAGGATATCTGCTTTTATTACCTGGGGAAATCAAAATACTGTAAATGGCCTTAAAAAAAAAAAAAAAAAAAAAAATCAACTTTGTATTTAAATGTCACAAATCAGGCCAGGAATAATATATGAACAAATCCCTCTTTAAATCTTTTAGGAATACTGCCAAGTATTAAAGTGTACATGGGTGATACCGTCATCACAGACTTCAGTAAACTGACAAAAATAGGCACGTCGTGTTGGAATGATAACTTTGTAAATTCGGAAGAAACTGACTGCAGCAAGTAAACAAACTGTAATAAAATAAACATCTTAATGTATATTTTCAATGTTTTCTTT
>JAPTGZ010000022.1:32394286-32405314 GCA_029814645.1 Fowleria isostigma | reverse complement strand
ACAGTGTTTCCACGGCAACTATGGGGCCTCTGAACATCCAAATGGGTCATATCTGATGACCATGAAAAGATGAATTATTGTCTTTTACACCAATTATTGACATGTAATAGTGGATCAACAGGGATTATATCAGTAGATGGTTTTGGTAGATGGTGGATGTTTGGGTCTTTATGAGTTAAAACAAATTAAATACAGAGAAATTTTATTTAGGAACTGACACTAAAGTAGTGCTGGGTGTTTATGGGTTAATCTAAATGTTGTGTCTGCAGACGATGGGTAGTTTTTAAAAAAAAATTGACTGTGTGATTATTGTTGTGACCACAGAATGCGTACATTTAGCTCACCTCAGATTACTGACAGAGCGCAGTTTTTGCACATCCTCAGAGTGATGGCGTTTGAGCAGCCCAAGGTCCTGGGCATCCGCTCGGTCCTGGGCTGGGGCTGTGGAGTTAACACCTGGGAGTCTTTTTGTTACTTTTGGCAGTTTCTCACAGACTCAGACATCATATGAAGTTTAGAAATGTGAAGGTAACAATAAAACCTCTAACCTTACACCCACCTCCTCAATCCCTTTACTTCACTTTGTGCTCACTATGTTCATTCCATCATCAGCCATACTGTGAAACACTTTGTAACCATAGTAACCTTTGTAACAACCAAACTGGAAGCAGGCCATCAAATGAAACACATCAGTATAGATGGTTAGAAAGCCTTAATTTTAAGCTCAGGGTGACGTTGAGGCCAGGAAAAAACATCTTATCCATAAAAATAAAAGAACAACGACTGTGGGTTGAGTGGACGGAACAGGAAATAACATACATTTTGGATTGTCTTTGTAGCAAACTATGCTCCATGGTGTTACATTATAGAGCTGAGCAAGCTACACAGATACTACAGCCAATGTGATGTGGAAAAATTTCTCACAATATCAATACATATCAAATCGCTGCTTCTCCCGTATTTGAAGGGTTATTTGTGGTCCTGAGTGAAAGTTGATGAATCTTTTCAACATCAAAATATGTAATAAAATTAAATGGTAAAATACTTAGCAAGTGGTTTAATTGGTGATGTTAAACAACCAAAAAAAATACAATGAAAGAAAAAAATGACATGATGTTTATGTAATTATTGTGATATGATGATAATTATGTTGTAATATTTAGGTTGGTTGGTTGGGGTTTTTAGTCGGTCAGTCGGTTGGTTGGTCGGTTGGTTGATTGTTGGCTGGTCAGTTGGTTTTGGTTGGTTGGTCAATTGGTGGGTTGGTCGTCGGTTGGTTGGTCAGTTGGTTGGTTGGTTGGTCAAATGGTGGGTTGGTTGGTCAATCGGTTGGTCAGTTGGTTGGTTGCTCAGTTGGTTGGTTGGTCGGTTGGTTGGCCAATTGGTGGGTTGGTCGGTCAGTCGGTTAATTGGTGGGTTGGTCAGTCAGTCGGTTGGTTGGTTAGTTGGTCAATTGGTGGGTTGGTCGGTCAGTCAGTTTGTCGGTTGGTTGCTCAGTTGGTTGGTTGGTTGGTTGGTCAATTGGTTGGTTGGTCGGTTGGTCGGTTAATTGGTGGGTTGGTCGGTCAGTCGGTTGGTCAGTTGGTTGATTGCTCAGTTGGTTGGTTGGTCGGTTGGTTGATTGATTGACTTCAAGCATGTAAATGTAGAAAGAAAAAAACAATAAACAAAGAAGATGAAAAAGAAATAAAGAACAAAATGAATGTACAACACTGTGAAAACAGAGAAGCAGAGAAGAGAACAGAGAAAAATAGTAATAATAATTGCAGACAGACAGACAGACAGACAGACAGACAGATAGACAGATAGATAGATAGATCCATACATATCTATTTGCACATACGTGCCCACCCATATAAATGTATACACACATAACTCTATCTTTATATTGATATATGTAATGATATGAACACTTCCACCTATGCATACATTATGTATTAGTATATATATTGATAAATAGTTTGACCCCAAGCATAAATGGCCTGTACAAATGTCAACGCTACATAAGGATCATGATGCTGATGGAAATGTAGGATTTAACACTCAGTATAATTTAAAAGCATTCCAACAAAAACACATAAACTCTTTTTCATATATAAAATGCACCAATATGTGCCAATTCTCCTTTTCAGGGTGGGACAACCTCAGCCAGAACTAACACCAATCAAGACATTAATGGAATCTGTGTCACATGATCACACCTCCTGAGCTTCTGCATAAAGCCATGCTGTGCCCGTGTGAGTGACAGGAAGTCCGGACCAATGAGTTCCCCATCAAACCCAGCTGTGGTGGCCGACAGGGACAACCTCCCTCTGAAGAAGAGGGACCAAAGACCCAGCCCCCCCCCACAACAGCGGCAGTGTGATGATACCACCTTCAAAGCCCCCTACCCTTACAAGTCCAGACCCAGCGGGCCCTTCCAGCCCATCCCCAGAAGGGTGTCCTCCCTGTACCAGCCCTGGATGCAGACGCAGACCTCCGGCCGCTCCAAACCTCAGGTCCTGTCGGCGTTCAGGGAGCACCACGGCTGGGCGGAGTGGAGAGACATGACCCCTCTGCACTCTGGATGGGATCTATCACACCACTATCAGCTCAGCACCCACTTATCTGGACCCCCGAGAGAGGCTGGACATTACCCCGGCCACCTACGGCATCCGTCCAGATTCAGTCCTGTTACTATAGAAACCACAGGGTTCCACAGGTTTGGTCCAGCTTACAACTGGGAGCAGCTGAAGACGTTAAAGAACAAGGGTTTGGCCACCGAGAGGGACAGCAACGGGAGGAGTAAAGCACCATACGTCAGGAGAAAGGACAGGAAATCAGAGCATGTACCCAGAGGTGACAAAGCGAGCACATGCCTACCTCAGTCTGCTTACGACGACCTCGCACTGCAGCAGAATCTGTTCCACAAAGCGTCAAAGACCCACAATCATACGGTCGCCAAAGTTTTTCCTGGTGACAACTTAATAAGCACGTACACGTCGATGACAGAGGATTCATTAAGACCAAGCCTTCTGCCCCCCACCGAACTCACCTGTGCATCCTCTTCCTCCCCCTCACCCTCCTCATCCTCCTCTTCATCTCCTAGTCACTTTCCTTGGTTGCTCCCTCACTTCTTGGCAGGTTCTCTGATCGAGCTCAGAGACGGGCGGCTGAGGAGGGTGGAGCACCTGCAGACCGAGGACTTCCTGCTGGGGTCTCTGGCCTGTCCTGATCTACGCCTGAGCTGCTGCACGGTCCAGAGCATCTCCCCGTCAGCCTCCTCCGCCACCGTGTCCCGCCTCCTCATCCTCCTACATGACCAACAGTCTCAGGTGAAACACACGAGGGTGAAGAAGGAGAATGACTGTGGTATTTACAGTTTTGAACCATAGAAAAAGAAATGCTGTTAATATGTTTGTTCTGTGTTTAACTCATAAAGACCCAGTGCTAATTTTGTAAATGAAATTTTCTCTATATTTAACATTTTTTAACCCGTAAAGACCCAAACATCCACCATCTACCAAAGTTATCTACTGATATACATTGTTTAATCCCCATTGATCCATTAATACATGTAAATACCTGGTGTAAAATGCAGTTACTCATCTTTTCATGGTCTTCAGATATGATCCATTTGGACATTCACAGCCTCTGTAGTTACCATGGAAATACCACCATCTTCTACAACATTGATTCACTAGTAAAACTTATGAAGTTGAAACAATGACAGTGGGGTTATGTTCAGTTGATGATAGATTTTGCTGAAAAAAGTCACTTTTTCTTCAGTTTTCTCTGTTTTTGACATAATAAGCTTCAACTTATAACCATATGGATCCAGTTTGACATTGGTGGCACTTCCCAAATTAATTTTTATCTATATTTAACCATCCTTAAGTGGTTTTTCACCATTTATTGTAATATTATCTTCTGTATTATGTGTTTTTTCAGTGAAATTAAGGTAATTTACAACATTTAATTTATTAATCATGTAGATATTCATAAAAGTTTAGAGTAAAGGTGGGGATTATTTTATCAAAAACAGAAAACTGAAGACAAAGTGACTTTTTCATCCAAATCTCTCTTTAACTGAACATAAATCCAATGTGTCCATCCTCTGTCATTGATCCCACTCCACGGGTTTTATTGGTGAATCAATGTTGTAGAAGATGACGGTGTTTTAATTGGTAACAACGGACTGACCGTCCAAATGGGTCATATCTCATGACCATGAAAACATGAATAACTGTATTTTACACCAATTATTTACATGGATTACTGGATCAGCAGGGATTAAACAGTTTATATTAGTACATGATTTTGGATGTTTGGGCCTTTATGGGTTAAAAAAGGTTAAATATAGAGAAAATTTTGTTTGGGAAACGTCATAAAAGTAGCACTGGGTCTTTATAGGTTAAATAAAGATACTGATCACATAGCACAGGGTTAGATCCAAATGTACCGCTGTCTATAAAAAACGTACATGTCCAATATTAAAGGCCAAGGCGGGTGGGCATATACACAGAAATGAAAACCTCTTAATGGTTCAGCAATACAGTCCTTATTAATCAGTAAAGGGCCCTGTATTACTGTACTTTACAAGTAGAAACTCGTGTTTTTAAGAATTTTCTCCTTGTAAAAAGCAATCAAACAATGTTCACCAATAACAAGTTACATGACTTTGATGAAATAATTACTGTAATAGCAGGGTAACTCCTCATCTGTGACTATTACCTTGTGAAACCTATTTTTTCCTGAAAGCACCTTCACTGTAAGCCCAGAAAGGTTGAGTGTACTAAAACAATTGAGAAAAGTGTTTTTCCTTAAAAAAAAACAACAAAAAAGTAATACTTAATGATTTTTTTAAGAACATTTAACATCAAAGACATGCACTGACAGGTCCAGGTCTCCCTTGCAAAAGAGATTTCAGCTCTCAATGGGACTTCCTGGTTAAATAAAGGTAAATAACTTAAATTAGCTTGGAATTTAACACATTGAGCTTAATTATTTAAGTGTAATAACTATGTAAAGCAGTTGATATTGCAAAAGATTTTAAGTTAAATGTACTAAAAAAGTTAATCATTACTTAATTGTTTTATCTGGGCTTATTGTGATTTCCATCTTTAACCTAAATGCATTCTGGCTGACATTAAACCATATGTTTTAAGTTATGCTTTAAAGATTCTAATTACTGACAGTGGAATTTATATTTCCTCAATTTAGAGTCATTGAAAGCAGTAAAATACATAACTAAAGTGATTTTGTTACCCAGAAATGTATATGCTGTAGTCATAAACAATTAAAATCATATCAATAGACTCTAAATTCCAAGTAAAGATCATATAGAAGCTATTAAATGATGTAGAAATATACCGTAGAAAGTAATGATTTCATGTTTAATTAATGTATACCAGGATTAATATAGTTTTGAAATCTTTATTAGCTTTCCTATTCAAAGTCATTTAAGTTTTTGATTTCAGTCTTACTTAATGCATAGTTCTTATATTAGTTTGAATAATTGATTTATTTTAGTTTTTAATGTTTTCTTATTTTAAGTTTTTAGTATTTCTGGACTGTTTTTTATTTATTGAAGCTGAATGATACAGGTTGAAATAATGCATTTAATTTAATATGATTTGTAAAATCATTAACTATTTATTAAAGGACTAATATTGTGCAAAACTATTTAATTCTTGTACATAGTGAAACATTAACAAAGGAGTGAAAAAACCTACCTGCAATTTTCTATTTTATTTCAGTTTTTTGGATTATTTGTTGTATTTTCTATGTAGATTACATGCTAAACCTGTTTCCTTTTAGTGTGTTTAATGTAATTATTTCAAGTTTTCATTCATTTTCATTCGTTTTTGTTAACTGAGTTAGGCCTGTTTATTGTATCGCTATCCTGGGACAACACTACCCCCTAGTGAACCAGTCTATCATCTGTGTTCTGATCTAATCTAGTGTAGGGGAGGGGTCAAACTCATTTTACTTCAAGGACCACATACAGCCGTTTGATCTCAAGTAGGCTCGAGCAGTAAAATAACAGCCTAATGACCTACACATAATGACTCTTTACTTCAATGCAAAATACAAGATGTACAATTCTAACAATATGATGCCTCATTTACACATGTTCATTACAATTACAGATCACAAGTAATCTCCAACGACACAAAGCATGAAGTATCAGGCATGATATTGTTAAAATCAAACTTTTTTTTTTTTTTAAAGAAATTTCAGGTAGTTTAGATTAATCACATTTTTTGTGAAGGATAGTTTGTACATGTAAACATCATCATAGGAGAGAGTGGGGTGAATTGTGTCAGTTTTTACACAAAGTGATTTTAAAGTGAGGCCATGACAATAATGCCTCCAAATTAAGCATGTTCATATATTTTAGCTTTTGTAAAAAAAAAAAAAAAAAAAACAAAAAGTGGTCTCGAAGCACAACTTGCCCCCGGTGTGGGGTAAGTTGTGCCTTTGGGAAGAATAGGTTGGGGTAAATTGTGCCAGTGATTATTGAAATAAAACGAAGATTTGCATTTCATAAACTAATGATATATAAAAGCAAGACAAATTCAGTGAAAAAACATTCCAATTTAAGGTTACGTAGATATTTTTACCCTATTAAACTATTGTCATAAGTCATATTTTCTAGTGTGTAGATTGCTGTTGACATACATAGAATGCTGTCTGTCAATTATGCAACATATAAGAATAAAAGTGACTTAGGCCAATTTCTGAACACTCAATTGTAACTTAGGCCACTTAAAAACTGAATAAAATGGCTCTTTAATAACATAATACAAACTCAACACTGAAATCAGGCTCTTTGGTACAACCCCCTCCCCCCCTTTAGAAAAACTAGCATGATCCAGCAGTTTAGAGCTACCATCATGCTAAGTGTATAGAATCATTGTGTGGTCTACTTAAGTACTAAAATACATGTGAAATGTTTTAAACATGTCTGTAATTGTTCAGACACAATAACAGTAGAAAAAGAAAAAACATAGAAATTTTAATTTGAAAGGCAAAAAACTGTTTTTTGAGCTAAAACATGCTTAACCTCTTATGCTATGTGTCTGTATTCTTTGCAGAATGAGTACATTGAATAGCTCTTCAAAAATATGTAGTCACATGATAACTTTCTTCTTTGGTTTTCTAGAAACAAGAGGTGGCACTACTTCCCCACCAGCACAAATCACCCCACTCTTCCCTATAATTTTACATTTTCTGCAGTAACACAAAGTTAAATGTTTAGATTTGTTATCATTTGTAAGTTATTATGTTATTGTTTTATCGGTCTGACCCACTTGAGATCATATTCAGCTGTGTGTGGCCCTTGAACTAAAACCAGTTTGACATCCTTGACTGTTTAGTATATCTTTAGTGTAATCTTTGAACCTCACAAACTCATTCCATCTTTGTCCACGGACTACATGTTCTTCTTTATCTTGCACATTGTTTTAAAAAAATTGCACAACTCTCTTAAACATTTACTTTTGTAAAAAGTCTCTTTTTACTTTTTTTTTTATACTTGTTTTAATTATCACATATTTACTTATTCAAGCTCTGTTTTAAGTTGTTTTATTAGTACTTGTCATGTGTAGAGAGTGCATATTCTAAAAACCAAATCAAAAGTCCTTGTAGTCTTGGGGATACTTGGTGAATAAAGGTAATTCTGATTCTTCTTCTGATTCTGATGTTTGACCCCCCCCGGTCTACTGCCGCTAACATGTGCACCCCCCTCCTGCAGGAGCTGGTGGACGTCTACGTGGAGTACCCGTTCTTTGTGCGAGAGCGGGGCTGGTCGTCCTGCAGCCCCCAGAGGACCGCCCGTCTCTGTGGCCTCAAGTGCCGCCAGCTGAGCGTCGGGGACGTCTGTCTGGCTCTCACCCCCGTCTCTGCCCCCCCGCCTCGACCGTCAGCCAACCCGGAGCCAATACCCCCACCCGGGAGGTCAGAGGGAGGGTGTGAACCCCTGGAGGTATCACATCTGCACGCTGCCCTGTCCACCCAGCCTTCCTTAGGGCCACGGAGGGCGGCGGCGGGGCAGAGGAAGGAACCAGAGGGGGTCCGGAGGAGACACTATTCAGCCCCCGAGCTGAGGAGGCCAGGCACAAACTGCACCTAGGGGTTTGACGGACCGCTCTGCTATAGTCTTATATATATTTACTGTAGTTCTACCTCCTATACATTTTTGTGCTTGATTGATTTTTTTATGTGCATCTAAAGAGTAACAGCTAAAGATGAAGTCTCAGGAGGTAGAGCTCACATCAGAATGGGTCAGGGATTACATCCGGTACAAGCTGATTCAGAGTCAGATATTAGTCTCCATGTTCAAGTCTATTAAACAGCACACACACACCAACCGTGTCACAGAACTCAGGCGATTCAATCCTTGTTTGTGAAAAAGGGCTGCTTCAGGCACAATCAATACAACTAAAGACCTTATAAACTCGAAAATATGGTTCAAGCTTTACCCTTAAATTGAATATTAATGTTTTTGCTTGCAGTTCTGACTAAATCGGCCTACGTTTCCCTCAGGTCATTCACAGCCGATGATACCATCTACAGTTCTCACTGTTATGTAAGGCTTCTTCAAGATTACAAATCATGTTTTCCTGATATTAGAAATTGTCTATGACATATTCCACAGTTTGACTGACAATCACGATAATATTAGACGGCATCTGCAAGACATAGGCTGGATCTCAGTTCACCCCTTGGCCCCTCCACCTTGGCCCTACCCCTCCATTTTGTGCGTTCGCGTGAAGGGATAGGGTGTTTTAGGTTTTTTTGGGGGGAGTTTTGCCTTTTTTCTCTGTGTAAAAGTTGCTAAAGTCAGTTCCAAGTCCACAAATCTCTTTACAACTGTTGTCGGTTGTTTGATTCAAAAATAAGGACTATATTACAGATTACACCCTGTTTTCTTAAATTTCTTGGACAAAAACGCCACGTCCGTCTTATGGTAAATGGTCAGTACTTATATAACTTTTGTGTACATTAATGGTGCCCAAAGCACTTTACAATACAAGCCTCACATTCACCCATTCACGCACACACTCATCCACCAGTGGGCCGCTGCTGCCATACAAGGTGCTACCAGGCCTCACTGGGAGCAGTTTAGGGTTCAGTATCTTGCCCAAGGACACTTCAACATATGGACAGTTGGAGGCTGGATTCGAACTGCCAACCCTTTGATCATTGGACAACCCGCTCTACCAACTGCGCCATAGTCACCCACATGTCCTACTTGTGATTGGTTTACTTCGCGCCTGTTAGTCCCACCTTCATATTTGGATTCAAGCCCCCCATGGACTCTATGCACAGTCCCACTAGTTCTGCTACTTCTTGTTGTGACTACTGATTAATCAGACACACCTGATTAATTAGACACACCTGATTAATCAGTGTGTCCAATAATGAAAGACAGGAATAAAGGAGCCACCTGAAGTTCAGGAAGTAGTGGGACTGTGCATAGAGTTCATTCCACACCCTTTTCTCATGCTGCATTCCAGAGTGTTGGGAGATATAATATAACTCACTTGGAATTAACTACATCCCACCTCCAAGTATTCGAGGTGATTCGTGTTGAACATAAACAACAAATATGGAGATCGCAGATCTAAGCTCCTATTTGTTTTGTTACTGAAGAGGCGTTTTGACATATACACAAACAAGAAGGAAGAGGCAAAATGACAATGAGATAATTATACATTGTGAAGTCTTTTTTTTCATTGCAAACTTACACACTATGCACCACCATTATTGTGTTGATGTCACATTGTAGTTCACGCTGAGGTCGGGGTATTTCAATCCGGCCTCACTTTGCAACGTGGACCTCTGGCTTCTACAGGCGTTCAGTGCATTTTACCGAGTTGGATGTCAGAAACCTCCACCTCCCAGCACTCTGGAACGCAGCATCAGTACTGAATACATTGAGGAACTGAGGGGTGGTTGGCCCGGCTAGAGATTTTTCAGGACCACACTATAAACAGAGGGCTTTAAGAAATCTTCTATATTTCTGTTTGAATCATCGGCAAGGTAGAGGTAAACATCACAAAAAAGTGCAGCTGTGTGATGAAAAAAAAACACAAATGTACATATTTTCTTCGTAAATAACTTAATCATTTGATCGTCCCTTTAATGCTGTTTCAATGTGTTATAACCTGCATTTCTGCAGTTGATAGCCACAAAAAGATGACCAAAGCCCATGCAACAGAGAGGGTTACAGCTGCTGACGGCATGGCAAATTCTGTTGCAATCAAAGTTGTCATATCTATTTATAGTGACATTGATGGCTGCTGATGACGTAACAGGTCTAGAAGGGTTGTCTCATTCCATATAGGGGAATGTTTTAACCCCCTGCCCCTTGCAACTCTGCAACAAGGGGTAAGGTTCAGGGACAGGGCCAAGGGGTGAACTGAGATTGGGCCTTAGTGTTACTCTTCTACCTCTTTTTTCCATGTATGTTTCAAATAGCTTTGTTGTAATATGCTTTATTAGAAGATTACAGTTTCCAGTGAGTATCGGTGTGCTGCCTTTGCTTGAATGTTAAGCAGCTCTTTGCTCTTGTATTGATGCGCATTTTTAATGTCTGTCCCAAGTGTTGAGATGCTTGTAGACTTCTAACTATTAAAGGCGAAACCTGTGGATGTGATGTCACACGTCAGCAAAGCAATGTCTTATAATTGTGACCAAACATTGTTTACATCAACTCAACATGAAGTGAAATGTGACGTGTGTTGTGCTGAGTTTTACAAAAATATTAATAATGGATTTGATTCTTACAGCGCTTTTCAAGCACCCAAAAGCGCGTTATATTATTATTCAGTCTCTATGTAAGTAAATCAGTGCCATCAGATATTGAATAGTTGTATTTTGCAAGATTCTTTTAAATAGTTGTATTTCATAATGTGAATATTCTTTCTAGTTGAATTTTCTTTAATTTGATTTTTATTGTTGATTTATTAAATAGTTGTATTTTATAATTTGAATTTTTTAGAGTTGTTTTTTTTTAATAAATAAAATTTTATAAAAATA
>JAPTGZ010000022.1:32082639-32092717 GCA_029814645.1 Fowleria isostigma | reverse complement strand
GTAGACTACACACTGAGTCTACACAGTTAGCATGATGTTAGCTCTAAACTGCTGGATCATACTAGTTTTTTGGGGGGGTTGGGTTAAGTTTTACCAGTTGACATAACACTGATTTCAGTTATGAGTTTGCATTATGTTATTAAAGAGCAGTTTTATTCCGTATTTAAGTAGCCTAAGTCACAATGGGATGTTCAGAAATTGGTAAAACATAAAGTTGTTTATTCTTATGCGTTACATAACTGACAGTGTTCTATGTATGTCAACAGGAATCTATACACTAGAAAATATGACTAATGCCAATAGTTTAATAGGGTAAAAATGTCTACATAAACCTTAAATTAGTATTTTTTTTCCCATTGAATTTGTCTTGCTTTTGAGGTTAAAATGTTCTACTTCAGTAATCACTGGCACAATTTATCCCAACGTATTCTCCACAAAGCACGACTTACATCACACCGGGGACAAGTTGTGCCATGAGACCGCGTTTTTTTTTTTACAAAAGCTATATTTCCTAAACAGTTAATTTCAGATCCAAAGTTAATGTTCCTACGGATGCACCACATCCTGAAATATATTTACATACTTAAGTTGGAGGCATTACTGTTATGGCACGGTAAAAACTGGCACAACTCACCCCGTTCTCCCCTACTGTTACACCTCTAATATCTTATATTCTATATCTGATGTCCCCTTCATTTTGTAGGTATGGAATACCTGGTGGCAGGTCCAGAGGAGGCGGGGACAGGCCGTCTGTTGGTTACCATGCAAAGTGTAGTCGTCCCCTGGACACCGCGACTCGGTCTACTTATATCAGACGCCCTAAGAAATGGATGTCCGTGATCCAAACACATGGACACCCAGGAAGAGTCAGTGGATTATTCAGAAAAAGGACTGAAACTCATTGGACCTCATGTTCATGTCAAAAGGAAAATGACCCAAGAGTCAAACTCAGAACTAATCAACTTCACAAAACTGTGGAACACACATTAAAGACTGAAACATATGAACAGAACTGACTGCAGCTCAAGTATGATGTATTACACAGCATTTATCTGTATACATTCAGTATCTGCTTTCATGTTAAAACCTTGTTTGTTTCCCAGGACCCGTGGGGCTCTGGTTACATGTGTGTAAAATACCAGAAAGTATTTTTTATTAGCGAAAACTTAACTTCTCTGAAGACGAATCTGTTTTGTAATTTAACATGTATGACATTGTTGTAAAATATGATTAAGTCTTAATGTCAGTTAAGACTAATACAGATTAATTAATTCACATAATCATGGACATTTTGAAGCCTCTTCAGTGAGTGAAGTTCTTATCAAACTTTTCACTTTGAACAGAAAGATCAAACGTCAACTGCCTCATTAATATTTTAATTTGAAATATTTGAGAGAAAATGTAAAGTCCTTTAAGGCCTGAATGACATTAAATACCAACCACAGTATCCAACCAGAGACCTAACAGTGTTGAAACCAACAAAAACAAAAAAACAATGACAGTGATGGGGTAGACAGTGTCATTAAAAAAGACATTTGTTCACACGGCAGCAGATAAAGACCCTGACATCCTTCAGATACCAACGTGTAATGGTGTTAATAGGCTTAGGTTTGCTGTTTTCTCTTCACCTCCCTCTGTTTCGCTCTCTTCGGTGAACTGCGTCTGGATACATTCTGTTGAAAACTGATCTGAGTATTAAGTCTGTGCTAAATGCCCAGTATATCTTGCCTATAAATACACAAAAATCAAAACAAATCAACAGATGTTATGATTGGAGAAGTGACAACATGTAGTAAAGTAATTTTCTGTTGCATATAAAGTCAGTCCTTCAGCTAAAGTCCCTGCAGCCAATAGCTCCACCCACTGCCTTCAAATCATATTTCATGATTTGTAAGTGCTCAGCAAATAAAGTAGCCTATACTTCTGTACGTATGCTACATTTCTCTGCATTCACAAAGTCCTCCTCTGATGGCTTCTTAAGTATTTCCCAGACTGTAGGCCTCTCTCTGGGCTGAAATAAGAAAAGAGGCGGTGCTGATCGGAGCTCGTCGTGGAGAGTCCTTCATGTTGGGCAGTGCTTGCACACACAGATCTGTGGATGACGACTGGTCGACCTTAACTGGCGGTCTGGCTGTCTGTAGGCGAGATGGGCTCTGTTGTAGACGTGCCTGGACTAGAGTCATTTTCAGGGGGCAGGGCCGAGCCCTCGGTGGGGGTGGTGGGTTCGGGGGCAGAGCCAGACTCCTTTGGGGCGGAGTTTTCTTCCTCCTGAGGATAGAGCTCAGGATACTTCTGCATGCACTCCTGCATGTTCCGGAAGTAGTCAATGCACTCCGAGCCCTTCACCTCTTCTTTACTGTAATGGAAACAGGAAAAGGCCTCCTTGAACTGAGAGCCGCACGGTCCGCTGGCCATGCCCCCCAAACACGGGCAGTTCCAGTTGATGTCGCCATTGGGCAAGATCAGACCTAAACAAACAGGAAACCACAAGTAAGTTCAATGAAACCCCACAGAGAAATTAAAAAAGGGTTCAAACCGGGATTCATCAATGTGGATTTAGCAAAAGGCCAAAATTTAGAGAGCAGGATGGTCAATACTAACACCATATTGTTTTTTAACCAAAATTTGTTAATTCAGAGGAAATTAAAGTAAAATCCTAAACATTCATTCATTATCTGAACCCCCTTTATCCTCAATAGGGTCACTGGAGCCGATCCCAGCTACGTAAGGGCGAAGGCACGGTACACCCTGGACGAGTCACCAGTTCATCACAGGGCTGACATATACGAGTAGAGACAAACAACCACTCTCACATTCACACCTATGGACAATTTAGGTTAACCAATTAAAGCTGCATATGACTTTCGTCACCAAGTTTTCATCAAATCTGTAAAACCTCAGTGATATTCTAAGTATCACAAATCCTTTCTGTGATTACACACCTTAATCTCTTCCCTCACAGTGAACAATGTTGAAGTTTACTCCACCACAAACAAGTCTGTGTGCTTACAACAGAGCCGAGAAGTCACTCAAACATTTCTGGAAATTTGTTGCAGTGTTGCATTGTGGGCAGTGTAGTTCCACACAGAGTTGATCTTTGTTGTTGTTGTTACTGTGGCTGTGTGGAGCTACACTACCCACAATGCAACACTGTGACAAATTTCCGGGAATGCCCGAGTAACTTACTGGCTCTTTTTGTAAACACAGACATGTTATGGTGGAGTAAACTTCAACATTGTTCACCATGAGGGAAGAGATTAATATGAGGGGCCGTATGGGACATAATTCAGGATCTAAATCCACACACACATGAAAACATACACACACATGTGAAAACACACACACACAGGTGTAAATATGTGCACACACAAAAAGAGAAAGTATTTCATGTGTGTGAAAGCGTTTTGTGTGTGCATTTTCACGCGTGTGTGTGGATGCTAATCCTAAATTATATCCATACAGCCTCTCATAGATTAAGGTTCATAATCACAGAAAAACTTATGGATTCACAAATTTGATGAAAAATTGGTGACAAACATTATGCAGCTTTAAGTTTACAAGATGTCATATTTTGATAGCAGGTGGTGTGTTTTTTTGGTTGGGGGAGCTTCTGATGAAAAATCTATTTTTTTGGAAATTATTTAAGAAATAGTTGATCAAGTTCAAACTCTGTTCATATTGATCACACAAAAAATATCCAATATCTTTTCTGACACGATTCAGGTGGGACATCCTTGGTGTGAACATATCCCCCTTCAGCCCCAACATAGGGGACCCCAAGGGGAAGAACCCTGTTGACTTTGGGTGTTCCATGAATATCATCACTTGTCCAAATGGGTATCTGTTTTACAGTGTGTCATTTATTTGCTTTATTATATAGCAGATGTTTGGGGGATTTCAGGGGTATACCCTTGCTGTCGGCTTCTAACAGCATTAGCCTCATTTAACATTAACGTTAACATTGTTCCACAACAGTGACAATGATGAAGCAGCCAGTGCTTCAGAGGTGTCAGCCTAATTTTTAAATAATTGATAACTGATGGTTACTGTTGATTATCTCTAAATGGCTTTCACCGGTTTGATGAATTACAGCTCATCAATTAAGGAAGTAGGAGGCAGGAATTCTGGATGAAGTGCCAGAATATGAAAAACTTTCATGCTGCGTTCACTTCTCTGTCCAACTGGAAATGTAGATATAACATAAAGATAACCAGACACCGTTTCACATCACTGTGGGAAAAACACATGGAGCCAGTTTTTAAAGTCTTTGTGTTGAGCTGTTGAATAAAGTAGTAGAGTCACATCTGAGTGAATTATAACAGTGATCAGTAATTACAGATGTCATCATGTATTTAACCCTCAGGCATGTACGAGCACACCTATGAACCACCAAACAGTCTCCACAAGAAGGAAGTACAAGTCCTGTGTCCTCTCAAACCACATGAAATTACAATACACCAAAGGCATTTTCTGACCAGAAATGCTAACAAACTACTGTATTGCACACAGAGTTGAACTCTTCTGTCATCGAGTCAAATCCAGTTTCTCGACAAAGACTAATAATAACCAACCTTGTTCCTCATAAGGATCGTTCGGATCATCTGCAATCAGCTCTGCATTACTTGGCGACTCGTGCTCTTCCTTGGTCACAAAGATGATACGATCTTTTCCTGGAGAAAAAAGCAACACATTAGTCTAGAAAACAAGGGATTTCAACAGCAAATTTTCAATGTAATTTGGCAAATTTTATACAAATTAAAATGTCTGGTGATGTAGCCAAAATATTTACGCAGGTTGTGACTTGTCACATAAGCTGTAAACAAACCTTAAAACTGTTGAGAATAAAATCATAGTTTTGAGAACTTAAGACTACATTCAGATGTACAGTACATTAATAGTTCATTTTGGTGTTCTGGTTTTGCTGAGGATATGACTACTGCTCACTGTTTTAATTATTACATTTGTTAAATACATGTTAAAATTGTGATCTGCTCAAGAACTGCAGGTGAAAACAATCTTTAAAAGCCAAATATACACACAGAGACACTGCATTAAATCATAGGATATATGTTCATCTTGGCCATGAATGAACTCTTACAAATGAAATAACTCCTACTCAGTATTGCTGATGTATTATTGACCCAATGGGGGCGCACTGGTGTCCAAGCCTTGGTTTGAATTAACTTCTTCTGCTTTCCAAGTGCTGACATCAGGACCAGGATTAGGAACTTCCTATATTTATATATACACTTACGTAAGTGTTCAAAATATCAAATCCAACTCAGAATTATAAAGTTAACGTGTACCTTGTTATTGCTAGTAGCTGTTCTGTAGCTAAGCTCACCTGCTGCAAACTAACGCAGTTTCTACATTCTTAGCTTAGCATCGTGTCAGTCTCGATGACATTGGCCAGAAAACACAGATGAAATGAATGAAAAGAGGCGGAAGTTACCCTCCTGTCTGCAGTACGACATGTCTGCCGGTGTGGTCACCCGTCGAGCTTCGTCCTCTGGGAGAAAAGACAGTCGGTCTGGAAGAAATTACTGAGTAACTGCAGGACTCTCATTTGATCAACTACCCGGCGTCCAACAGCCCTGTTACCCCTGTGACCTGTCCACATGTAGGCGCATAGTGATGACGTCAAAAGAAACGTCCCAAAACAACTTTCTTACATGACATGTTTTTGAGAAACGTGCGAATAAAATCACGAAACGACAGTTCAAATGTAAACATTAATACACCACGCAAAAGGACAAATGTTAAATCAGAAATGTTATATTGAAATAACTTTAGAACCTACTAGTTTCACTGTTTTCATTACTGCTACCTTCTACCGTCATTATTTCCCTCGGAGGAAATACTGGTTATACATTCACCAACAAATCTGGAACAACTGTAAATATTTAAAAGACAAACATGCAGAATGTATTCTTTAGAACCGACGAATCCATGGGAGACCTGGAATTATTTTTTTGGTGTCTTCAAAATTACTATTTTCCCCACTACATTAAACCTTTGGGTCTAGAGCACGACACTGCAAAAAATGCCATGTGAGAAGAAAGCTTAATATTCCTAAATCTGGACAAATTGCCTTATATTGAGCAATCTGAATACAAGCAAAAAAGTTAATAATAAAATACAATTTAAAAAAAATATGTATATATATATATATATCAATTAAACAAAAACAATGTGACAACACTAGACAAAAATGCTACAATTTTATCAAACAGTGCAGTACAATAAATAAAATCACCTTGTTATGAGATGGAAAATCTTAAGAAAAAGTTAGTCAATTAAAAAACTATATATTTTTCTTATGTATAAAAATTCTTGTCACGTTTTTTTCCTGATTTAGATAAAAAAATAAAACAAATGTTCTTGAAATAAGACTTTATTCACTTTCTAAGAAATCACTTTTTGCAGTGAGGAAAGAAAAAAGTAAAAATGGGAGAGGAAAAAAGAGGTAAAGATTCAGTGATGACAGTAAGTGGAACATCTGCTCTGGTCAAGTATGAAGAGTTAGTCCACAGAAGTCAGAGGTCAAATTCAAAACACCTTCACATTTACAAAACAAAAAGATGATTATTGGATTATTGTGGTGAGGGTATTTATATTGTATTTTTTGGTATTTGTAATTTGTTTAGCATGTAAATTGGGTGACGTTATCTTATAAAGACAATGGGAAAAAACATGCTTTTCGATTTCTTTTGTGAGCGTGTGTAAATCATTGGGGGAGGGGCACATTGAGCAGGGCCAGCTCTGAGTTTTTACGATATTATCCTCTATGTTTATTATTTTCAATGAAAATGTAGATGTTCATAAAAGCTCAGAGATAATTCAAGACACATCAATATAAGGGAAAACTGAAGAAAAAGTAACTGTCAGCAAAAAAAGAAGTGTCTAAGGACAGTCATTTGTCAAACTATGGGTTTTACTGGTGAATTAAGGTGGCAGAAGTATGTTTCCACTTTCACAACAAAACCTCCGAATGTCCAAACGAGTAAAGACGAAAAACTGAGAAACTATATTTACCTAATTTATTTAACTGTATTTATAGGATTGTCCATGGTTCAGCAGTTATTAAATATTTCAGATTTGTAGATGCTTTTTGTCACCGGTGGCTGTTAAGGTCTTTAAAGGTTAGTTAAAGTTTTACGGGTCTTCCACTGGGAAAATAAATCCAAAATTTACTCATATTCGTCTATTCAGTTTCAGTTTGTACTAATGCATGTTTGATGACATACCATTCAAGTTTAAATAATGACACTGGGGGTAGGAGGTAATAATAAGTTTTACTTATTCTCAGACCCTTTCGGGCTACTTGGGTTATATTTTAATAGTGAATTGCTGTATATATTCATGCGTTATGTATATTATGTAAACATTCGCAACCAATGTCTCTGTATATTTCTCAATGTTTATGTAAAATTCTCTATATAGTTTACAACATTTTCTCTCTGTATATCATGTTTATACTGTAAAATATAGATTCAGTGATATGTAGTTTCCATTTTCAGATAACCCATTCAGAAGATGAGATACTTCTACATCTGTTACATGATTACACATTAATACACAATACTTCTAAAGATAATATAAACTACTTGGTTAGTTAGGAGTCTTTTTTCTTTATTTAAAGCAGGGGTCTCAAACTCATTTTAGTTCAGGGGCCAAATTTGATCTGTAAAATAATAATATAAATAATGTTGACTCTAAACTCTCCATGTTTTAAAGGTTAAAAAAGTAAAATTATGTGATGAAAATGTTTACATCTACCAACTATCCTTTAACACAATGTGAATAACTGAAATGTCTTAAAACTGTTTAACATTTACACATGTATATTACAACTCACATGGTAAATTTGCACTTCAGATATTTCAAAAATGTTCATATTTGTTCAGGGTATTCACACTTTTTATGAAATGCTAGTTTGTTTTAGTGTAAATACAGTAAAATGATATGAAAATATTTACATTTACTGAGAAAAAAATTTAGTTGCGAGTAATTGTAGATTATTATGATAGTATTTTACTGGTCTGACCCACTTGAGATTAAATTGATCCGTTTGTGGAACCTGAACTAAAATCATTAATATCTTCTGTGTAATTTTTGCATCTCACAAATTCATTCCACGGGCGAATTTGGCCCCCAGGCCCCAATTTAAAGGATGAGTTTTCCTTTTTTAAACTCCTGTTATCAGTAAAATTACCACCAGTGTGTAACAACGGTACTGCACTCTATTTTCCATAATTCTGTATCCTGTTGTCATCACGAGGCAGACGCGGTGACAAAAATTAAAACACATTCCAAGTGTGTTGGAAAAAAATCCTGTTTTTTTAATAACAGTTATGTCTTGTTACATAAAGTAAAAACCAATGACACCCCCTTTTTTCCCCTATCAAACCCACCCTAATCCCAACCATCTCGGCAGTTTTGTGCAGCGATACAGTTTGGAGTAAAAGAGCATGACGACACAAACACTGTTCCTTTAGGACCCAGAGACAGAGGACAAACACTGTGCCCTAAATAAGACCAGGTGGATATAAACAGTCCATTTTAAAACATCAGAACAAAGGTTGATGAAAACCACCGGCAGCTGGTCTGACATGACCACAAACTTTATCAGGAGGACAAGCATATTTTATTCATACCCGCCGTAGGCCCCTAGAAACCTCAAGCAAGATTACTACTTGTGATGAACATAACCCTTGTTGAGACTCTCCTGAATTGTCCAGGCACAGTGCTTTCAGCTTGAAATCAACACTAACATGTAGTCACTGTCTTAGTGTTCCTTGTATATTTTCTCTGAATAATGCCTGAGGATGTAACGTCAAACACAACACCTCACACTTAAGTGCTTTAGGCATTCATTTGATAAGACAGTCAGTGGGGACTTAGGCAGCCTGCAGAGATGGGGAATATGTATTGGAATAAAACGACTTGACACAATACTAGGCTCAACCCTGGGAGGATCCAAAACGGCTGCCTCTGCAGTGATGCACGACAGTTGTGGTGGAAAAAAGAAGTGGCAGAGAAAATAAAATTAAAGGAAAAAACATCTATCCCAGCTGCAAAATGTACTGATTGTGTGCATTTGAAAAAAATGCTAAATAAAATGACTTATATGCGGTGTCTTGTGTCTGATGGCTGGCGTTTTCTAGAAAAGCAGTGCTCCCATGCTGCCCACTTCACTCTGCTCCTTTACAAAGATCTCAAAGTACTGATAGATGATGGTGACGGCCAAGAGGATTCCTGTTCCTGAACCGATGGCACCCAAGAAGTCAGCCATGACGGACAGCCCTCCTATACAGAGGCCCCCGAAGGCAGCAGCTGTGGGGATGTACCTGCAGATACAACAGATTTGAATGAGGAATATTCTGGAGGAGTACTTTCAGATGTAGTACAGCTGAGGCCGTGTACAGGTTGACTTTGTACCTGTTCAGCTCATGCACCATGGAGGTCTCCCTGTGTCCTCTCATCACCATCTGCTGCTCCTTCAGCTGCTTCGCCACCTGAGATGCATAGAATATATTGAGTGGAACTTTCCTCATAGGGTTGTGACGTACTACAGTCACAGAAAAAAAACAAACATTAGACCACCCTATGTTTTCTTCAATTTATTGTTAATTTTAACCCTTAAGGACCCAGTGTGACATTTGTATAACATCCCTAGTTAATTTACCCATCCTTAAGTGTTTTATCACTGTTTATTCTAATATTACCTTCTGTATTTTTTTTTTTAGTGAAAATCAGGTACTTTCCAATATTTCATTCACTAATCATGTAGATGTTTCTAAAAGTTTAGAGTAAAATTGAGAATTATATCAAAAACAGAGAAAACTGAAGAAAAAGTGACTTTCAGTGCAATCTCGCATTAACTGAACATAATCCCAGTGTGTTCATCCACTGTCACTGATCCAACACCATGGGTTTTACTGATGAATCAATGCTGTAGAAGATGACAGTGGTAACTGTCATTCATGGTAACTACAGACCCTCTGAACATCCAAATGGGTCATATCTGATGACCATGAAAAGATGAAAAACTGTATTTTACACCAATTATTTACAT
>JAPTGZ010000022.1:32009860-32026775 GCA_029814645.1 Fowleria isostigma | reverse complement strand
CCTGCATAATTCAAGTACAATATGTTTCAACAACAATTACTATACATACCAACAATGGTAATGGAAGTGATACCAACATGGTAAAAGACAATAAGCACATACCAACTATGGAAAACAACAATAGACACATACCAGCAAAGGTAAATAACAACAATAGCACATACCAACAGAGTGAACCAGAACCAAGGCTATGAATATGATAATTAGCATAGAATATTTTTTCCCACAGATTTATGACATTAATCTGAGAGAATGTTAACGTTTTCATCATTAAAACTGTCTTTTCTTGCATGTTGATCCCCCTTCCCCCAAAACTTAATATACTATCATATTATCTTGCTGTTTTTCTCATCTTCTGTAGAACCTCTATGAAGTCTTGCTATGTAATTATTATTACTATATAAGTTCATGGTTAACTGTTACCATGGTGACTGCCATGAATGGACACTGTTCCTATTTTCTTTGGGGGATTTTTCTTTGGTTTCACACATATTTTGGTTCTATAATGTAAATTCTGTTGAATGAGTTTATTATAATTTCTATACATTTATTTGTTCATCGTCCTGTTTTGAAGTTTTAGACAAGGGAAATTATTACAATTTCATTATGTCAAGTTATTGATGAGAAATGGGGGTGAGATTAAATATGGTTTTCTTCTTCCCACTCCTTTTAGAGCATAAATGAATTAAAGTGATTTCTTGAACTTACATGTATTCTGTTGAATGTCTTCCCATTATCAGATACTGCTGTATGCAGGTCTTTTGTGTTGCTTACTTACTCGCTCGAAATAAATGAAAATGAAATGAAATTAAAATAAATATACTTTCCAACTACATAAAAAAATTGCAGTTTGAGTCTGGTCAGAGTCCTCCTCCGGTGTGAAAGAATAAAAAATTTAACTCAAATGACAAAAAAACCCCAAAAAAAACAAAGGGAGTTGTTAACTGAATAATGAAATAAATTATTTAATGTATACAACTTTTATAAAATGTTACATCACACAGCCCTGAAACAAGTTACATTCAGGAAATAACCAGGGGGGTTCTAGGGGTTTAATTCTCAGGTTTGCTTACTGATCATTTTGGAACATGCATTTTTCATAAATAAACTTAAAACGTAAACAAGCAGGTCAGCATGATTTGGTGAGCAAGTCATGTTGCCTTTATAAGACTATGGGTAATACTCGATAGGTATTTTTCATCTGTGACTTGCTTGGTTATTAAGGAAAATACTCAGATTATTCAATTAGAAATGCACCATTTTTAACTCAAACATACAAATTTACACTGAAATGTACAAAATTCACAAAGTTTCTTCACATATATTTCCTTATCACCTCACTCTGCTGCGTTTGTGTTCATTTATATCCCATTTCTGCAATCAGATCATCCAAAATCCCCTTAAACTGCAGCTTTTCTGACATTGTTACTGGGATTGAGATTGGATTAATTGCGCTGCCTTACACACAAGGTTAAAAAAAAACAAAAAAAACACAAAAACTTGAATCCAAAATACCGCCATTCGTGATTACATAATTGTTGTTATTGATGCCCTAACCAAACTAATGCAGATATTTTAGTAAAATGGTTACTTTCTTTGCATTTAGGCCCAGACGTGAATGGTGTTTGTGTCACATAAACTCTAGTTTGTGAGTATCACGGCATCACCCCATGTTTTGCTCATAGCTTTTTGTGTAATGACGCTGCAACCGAGACATCAAAGCCAGGTGTATAGATCAGTGTATGACCTGCAGTAGATTGAGGTCAGCTCTGATACCTTTGGGAGATGGACCAGGCTGATGTTTGTATGAGCGTTAAGAATGGTTTTCACTTGGTTTTACAATTATTTTTTTATAACAAAGGAGAAAAATATGCATGTGTGTGTGAACAAGGCAACTGTGCAGATCTGTTGTCCATCTATTTCAATAGATCTAAACATCTATTTATAATGTGAAAGAGTAATTTAATGGATTTAGAAGCCCAAATAAAAGAACAGTATGATGAAGTTCAGTGTGGCTATTTTAAACCATTTCTTGACTGCATTTACAACGTCATATCCTGACTCATGTAAACATACACGCCATTTTATATTGGCGTGTTATCATTATAAGCTTTGCGAGTGTATGTTCATGCTGTTATTAACCCTCTGTCCAACCTGAATCGATGTGTCTAATACCATGCACTGAGTGTTTGGGTTAGGGTTAGTAGTTACGGTTGGGAGATCTTGATGTAAATTGATGTGCAATCAAATGGCGTTCAATAATATGCACAATGTTGAGAATGCATACATATAACACACCAAATGCCATAAGAACTGGCATGACAGAGAATGCCATTTCATGAGATCAGTCTTGAATTTAGAGTGAAAACTCAATATTTTTCATGACTGTAAAGCCATTAATGTGAGGCTAAGCACTGACTAAACACATGAATGGTTCACTTTAAAAATCCAAAAAAAGCAGCTTTATTCATATTAATGACAACAAATACCCAATTTGCTCAATGAGTAACATAAATAACAATCATATGATAAACATACATTAAACCATTTTATAATGTTAATATTCCAAAAATAGAAAATTAACCCATAAAGACCAAGTGTTACTTTCGTGTCAGTTCCCAAGTGAAATTTTCTCTGTATCTAACCTTTAAGTGATTTATCACTATTAATTATAATATTATCCTCAGTATTTAGCTTTTTTAAAGTGAGAATATTCTATTTTTCTATATTTCATAAAAGTTCAGATTAAAGTTGAGGCTTATTATATCAAAAAAACAAAAAAATGAAGAAAAAGTGACTTTTTCAGTAAAATACTTCATTAGTTGAACATAAACCAGGCTTCTCTAACCCTGTCATTGATCCAACTCCATGACTTTTAGTGGTGAATCAATGTTGTAGAAGATGACAGTGTTTCCTCGGTAACTAAGGAGCCTCTGACCGTCCAAATGGGTCATACTTGGTGACCATGAAAAGATGACAAACTGTATTTTACACCAGTTATTTAAGTGTATTGATAGGATTAGTGGATCAACAGGTATTAAACAGTTTATATCAGTAGATGCTTTTGGTCGGTGATGGATGTTTGGTCGTTATGGGTTAAATGGTCATTTGAAGGACTGTTTCATTTATCACAGGTTGTATAACACTTATTTCTAATGCTGTACCTTTACTGTGATATGACATTACATTACCGTGATAGAATATTTGAACCCTATCACTGACCTCTACAGCCTGGTGTAAGTCTAAATGTAAACCGTACATCACTTTTGGGTGATATGGTCAAAACTGATGTACGGTTAAATAGGAACCTCGCAGGAAGACACCAACAGATGATTCTTTATTTTACGTGATATGTCTCAGCTGCGCGTTATACTCTGCTCCACATCCAGCCTTAATTGGAATCAAAGTCACGCAGACACCTGTCTCAACGCGCTCAACGTGATCAACGCCGCATTCACCGAGATCAAAAGGCCTAATCTCTCAGCTTGTATAAATATACTATGGAAATACTACAAAAGAAACAGGGTGACAGCGAGGTATGCTGCAGAGGTTGATGCCTCATTAAACTGAGCGACAACACCTCCGCAAGGCTTAACAGCACGTTCAAGGTATCCTAGAAATGTGATCAGCAGATCTGTTGGTATTAACAGCACCCGACATAGGAGGATGGGTGACTGCAGCTGGGGTGGGGGGTTGATATGCAGGAAGGAAAGGGCGGCTGGGTTTGACTTTTTCCTTGTGTGGATGTGGACGGCGGAGGAGGAGGCTAATGCGGAAGTGCTGAGTGATATTTGGATATTAAACAGAAGACATAGGGGTATTTGAAGGTCACAATAACAAACTGAATGCGGTGTATTTATTTGTCTTGATGCAGACACATCTAAATCAACAACTTGGTTGAAAGGCAGGGTTATTTATTAAACAGGGCCTTTTTATTCCCCATTTTTACATAACACATTCTATGCTGACAACAAGTTCCCTTATATGACTAATTGACTGTAAGTGACCACAACGCCAAATGTTACACAAACTGTACAAATTGTTTAATCATTTTGAGAGCCTCACATGGCAGTCGCACAGAGAACCTATGATACCAACACGGTTCCTCATTGTTGATGCAGGTGTTCAAGTTTTCATTGTGGTCAACCATGTAAAACTGATTTCTGTCCCTTTTTCAAAGTATTAAAAGTTAGTAAAACGAAACTGCAATAGTTCAAATATAAAGACAAAGACAATAATAACACTGGTCTACAATTTTTTTTTACAAAACTGTCTGCTCCAGAGGTTAAATATGCTAAATGTTATGAATTTTAATAAGATTACTTAGAAAGCAAATTACAAAAGTGCTGATTTGCTGATGTTTTAAGGTATATGATAAAGAGTTATTACACTGCCTCTATGAAACTGGGTTAATTTTGGTATCTGGCAGTTTGCCAGCTTTTTTAGACCCAATAACAATAGACCCCAGGATATAATAATGACCTCAGATAAATGCAAAAAAAATTATACTCTTGCTCTGAGCCATCCCAAAATGATTTAATTTTTAAGAAAATATTGGGGCCAAAAACAGGACCAAAACTGGGACAGGAAACCCTAGGTGTCAGTGCACTTGTTCTGAAAAAATGTCCGTAAATGGTCTTAAATAAGGCTATAACTAAAGACACTGTGTTGAATGTGTGGATCCCAGTGGTTTTTCTAATCGACATGTGGGCTTTTCATGAATCTTGGTCTCTTTCCAGGTTTAGTGTGTAACTAGTGTGCCCATTTAAACATAAATTGCAAGTGATTTTGCAAAAGTGGACATTTTTATGAAACACTCTGCCTTGCATAATTAGCTCAATTTCCAAAATGTACCTGTGAGAGAATAAAAAGTTTTTAAGAAAAATATTAACATGTAATTTTCTTGCCCTTTTTACCGTGTTACAAGCAGACTTTTGGACTTTTTTTTTTGGACCGACGTGGTTAAATAAAGATTAAATAAGAAATAAAAAGAGGTCATTTCCTGGGTACATTATGAGTGTTACATGCAGTTAAAGCAGCTGTAGAAAGATATAAAGAAAGGTGTAGCAATGTGTTTTTGATGGATGATAGAAGAAACATAAAATAATCAATGCTCCTTAATTTGTACTATAGTTAATTAAACTCTTCTGTGCTTTTTGAAGAGTGGATCTTCAAAAAAAAAGTGTATGAATTTCAGCAAGAATATGCAAACTGCAAACATTCTATTTCCACAAACTATATTCACCTGTCTGAGGAACTAGTCTGCTGTCTGTTTTTGGGCTGTCGACCTTATCTCCTACAAGAGCCTTAAAAGATTTAGGATGAGTCAAATAATCTGAGTGAGGTGGCACGAGTCTGGATTTACTTGGAGCGATTTTACAAAGTCAAGGGGAAACGTGTATACATACAGTTGTACTCATAAGTTTACATACCCTGGGCAGAATTTGTGATTCTTTGGCCATTTTCAGAGAATGTGAACGATAATACAAAACCTTTTCTTTCACTCGTGGGTAGTGGTTGGGTGAGGCCATTTATCATCAAACAAACATGTTTGTTCTTTTTAAATCATACTGACAACAGAAACTATCCAAATGACCCTGATCAAAAGTTTACATACCCTAGTTCTTAATCCTCTGTATTGGCCCCGCCCCCTTTAACATCAACGACAGCTTCAAGTCTTTTGTGGTCGTTGTAGATGAGGTACTTTATTTTCTCAGATGATAAAGCTGTCCCTTCTTCTTGGCAATACACCCTCTACTCCTTTAAATTCTTGAGTTTTCTGGCATAAACTACATGTTTGAGATCTCCCCAAAGTGTCTCAATGATATTGAGGTCAGGAGACTGAGACGGACACTCCAGAACCTTCCGTTTATTCTGCTGTATCCAGTGACAGGTCGACTTGGCCTTGTGTTTTGGATCATTATGGTTGTGTGAGAGGTAAAACTGGGGTGGGAGTAAATAAACTATGCTTCTTCTGACTCCTTTTCAGGCAACTGGGGTTGTATACTAGTGGTGAATTGCTGTATAAAAATACGTATTATGTATATTGTGTACACATAATGTTTTACAACCAATGTCTCTATGAATATTTCTCTATGTGTATTTTTCTATGCATATTCTCTACATATATTTCTCTATGCATACTTGCTCATGTAAAATTCTAAGTATAATATGTTTACAGCAAGTTCTCTATGTATGTCTGTGTACACAAAATGAGATGTATATGAACAGAAATGAATATAATTAGTATTGTACATAGAGTGCATAAGCTCGAAATAAACTAATAAACTAAACTAAACTAATTGTCATGTCGGAACATCCAAGACCGTCCCATGCACATTCTATCAGGGTATGTAAACTTATGAGCACATGAGTATATCAGCTCATATTCATGCACGGGCACGATGTAGAGGCCGAAAGATGACTTACTCAGACAGACGACATACACCGTAGCAACACATGCTGAACAAATAAGCAACAAACCCACAGTCTTTACCTCGGCCACCTCGGCACCCACAGTGGAAAAAGACTGATCTCACCTGTGTGGTGAATCTGAAGGGTCATTTTCCAGACTGATCACCTCACATTAAATCGCACCAGATAAACCCAGAAACCAAATCCTCGCCGGTCACCAAACACCTAAGCCTCTACTAAAAATACCACTTGGTGTTGGCAATTCAGGCTGCTGAGGAGCTATTTATAAAGCGAAGTCCGCTCCTTGCCAAATACACGAGACAAATAAACAGGGGGGATCACACAGCGGGGAAACAATCTACTGGCTGGAGTCGCAGGCCGGTGACACAGACACCAATGTCACATAACTGAGCACACAGGTCAAATCCTGGGGTCAACACCAGCCGATAACTGCAAAGACACAAGCATATTAGACCTTAATCAGCTGTCTGTCTACCATCTCTTTAATTTAACGCCTATGTGAACACATCTGGACACCTGAGTGACTTCAGCAAAGCGATGATGATGAAGGTTTCAGATTTCTAGAGGGTGAAGGTGCTGTTTGCGGTTTGGAGGTTGTAGAATAGGGTTTTTGTTCAGTGACATTAAGCAGGACGTGGTATAGTGTAAAAAAAAAAAATAACAAAAGTCCCTGCTCTGCTCGATGACGTGTTGGTCAGTCCCAGGAGCACGTTCACTAAGAGACTGATTCCACCTACGTGCAGCGTGGAAACACACAGGAAACCATTCCTGCCTGTGGCCATCCAACTGTTCAACTCCACCTTAGAACCACATCATTATAATTACACACAACTACAGTTTTGCACAGTTATTATGTACAGGGTGTCCCAAAAAAATGTACATCATTTGAGAAGTCCATATTTTTTATTTATTGTTAGTTTATTTGTAGGGACGATGTATTAAAAAAACCCATAAATGTTTCCATTTGATGCATTGTACCAGAGTTAGCTCAAAGCTAATTTACATCTGCCGTCCCTTAGTAGGTCACAATTAAGACAGTTGTTAAAAATATCACAGTTATAAAACATTAAACATTAATAGAAAGCATCACAGAGAAATGGCAATAAAACACAAAACTGTAACACAACACACTAGACATAAAACAGTAAGACTAAAGTGCAGAGTTAAGGCAGACATACACTCACATACACACAAACAGTCTCACAATAATATTCAATTATATGGTTATTGGAGTGACTACATGGTCAGGAGAAATTATACTAAATAGGATTTATTTTGGACATAAAATGTTTTTTTCCAAAAATTCTGGGGGATGGTAATTTTATATAAAATGATTACACCTTTTTTGAGCAAAAAGACCAAACAAATGTTAAACAAATTATTAAGTGATGAACTGATGTCAATTTTTTTGGGACACCCTGTATATTTAATTATATTGATAATATATTGTCTAGTACATTGTACAAATTGCTGTTCTAATTTTGTGTATTAATAGAGTGTTTGAACAACAACAACAACAACAACAAAAACAATATATATATATATATTTTTTTGTTTGTTTGTTTGTTTTCTATTGTATTGATCATTTCTTTTCTGGTACTTTTGATTATACTTGAATGGAGCTACTGTAAAACCCAATAATTTCCTCTTGGAATTAATAAAGTATTATGATTCAGATTTTTTGTATTTTCTGTTAATATCATACAAGCAAAGAGGTTGCGTTCTGAGTTTTTGTTGAAGAAAAGTCTCTAGAGGAATAATCCTAGATGACCAAGAACACATCTACACTCCGAAAACCACTAATCATATTAATACACTGAAATAATTTGGGAAAAGTGCAGTTTCTCAGGTTTTTTTGGTGGTATCAGATGTGTCTTAATTGGCAGTATACAGACTCTGTAGTGAATGTGGAAACACAGAGTCTGTAATATTGATTCAAAAGTAAAACTCATGGAATTTAACAGTTTTGATGATCAGTTAATGATATCTTTGCTGAAAAAGAAAAAAATTATTCAGTTTTCTGTTATAACTTTTAAATTTGTTCTGTTCTTTTAAGAACATCTACATGATGAAAACATTAAATACAGAAAAATACCTGATTGTAATTGAAAGATTCAAATTGCAGAGAATTACATATAGTAAATGATGATAAATCACTTAGGAGAGGTTAAATATACAGAAGCAAGAAAGTCAATACAAAAACAGTTGTAGGTCTTTTCGGGTTAACAGCAGGAATACATATGGAACAAATAAATTAAAGTTTGGATAAATGTGAATGTTTACGGTCAATATTAACAGTTGTCACAATCCTTTTTTGTTATAGTTTTTCTTTAAAGCTTTGCGACTCATACCTCTGCTGAATGATAACTTAACTTCTCATTCAACTATAAAAAAACTTCTGCTACTTGTGTTGCTTTGTATATACTAAAATAAACTGTCAAAGTTGTGAAAAACTTAAGTTTGAGGGCTTTGTGCCAGAGTGTGAGTAAAGTTCCGACCTCAAAAGTATGATTAAGACTGCGTATTTATAGTAATGCTCGCAGCGATGCCTGTAGATTCATACCATACAAGGGAAACTCTGCTTTGACAGATAGATGTAGGACACGCGTGCCGTTATGACAACCGGGTGCTCCGTCATTCTGAGCAATTGTTGGGGGGACGTCTGTAATGAGGTCACCCTATCGTCACGCACACCCATCCTCAAACCGTTTCCTGTCCGCTGCCTTCCTTTACAGGGAAGTAAAAAATGCTCAGACTGATGAAGGCGGATGTAATGCTGGTTAAATGAGCGTGGAGAGAGAAGACGTTTACATTCTTTAGACAGACTTTTCTCCTGGCAGATAGTCTGACCTTTAAAATACATGCGTAGAAGGTATTTGCAGGACAGTGAACAAGCAGTGACTGATAAGGAGGATGTGTATGGAAACCGAGGCCTAATGGAGGAAGCACAAAGTCAAGAGGCACCCGGGATTAAAGCCGTAAGTGCTGGGAGTGTGGGGACAGACAGACCTTGTTCTAGTGGAAACCAAACTCCTCCCTGTAACAAACTGCCTCACATTAACTACCCAATTATGTGGCCCCGCAAGAGGATCAGAGCAGCGCAGAACAACGGTGGACTGAATAAATGCTGAAGAGGCACTTTGTCTGAAACCACGCCGGTCTATTGTAGGGATGGACCCACGATCCAATATTCACATTTTTACTGTATCCTAATGTCTTTATCGGTTCATATAAAAATGATCACTTCTTTAAGAATATATCCTGAGTCAGCACATAACAAATATTCATTAAGTATTTGGATATTTCAGAAATGTAGACACTAAAGACTCAAAACATTTCAATAGTGTTATTTTTTTTTTTAGTTTTTTCCCCTATTTTCTTCTCTTTTCTTTCTTCTTATGTATGTGTTAAGTTCTTTGATGTTCATTTACTTTTATTTTATTTATTGACCATTTATTAGATATATTTACATTTCTTTTTGGTTTTTATAAAATTATGTACTCATTTATGGTGCCTATAATATGTTGTGTTTAATTAGTATTAATTTTTCTTTACTGGGTACATTTATGTCCTGTACATTGTGTTAAAGTTAGTTTTGGTGTACTAACGCATGCTTACTGTTAATTTTTCTGATATAATTGGAACCATACAAGTTTAAGTAGTGAAACTGGGAGTGGGAGTAAATAAGTTCTACTTCTTCTCACTCATTTTCGGGCTACTAGGGTTGGATTTTAGCAATATTAGCAGTATTTTACAGCAATAGTGAATTGATATCATATCAGCACTAAAATGAGAAAAGATGACTCATTTATTTACTTTTAATTATTGTTTTAATTCCCCAATTCAGTGTGCAAAATGTCAATAACCACTGTTGAAATATTACTGAAAAGTTAAGTCTGTCTTGTATGGAGGATGATTAGGGCCACTGGGAAAACAAAATATAAGGTCCAATATTTGTCTTGTTATTATTCTGAGAAAAAAGTCAGAATTCTGCAATTAAAGTCAGAATTCAAATTTTTGTCTTAGAATTCTGACTTATACACACACACACACACACACACACACATATATATTTGACCCTATTTTTTTCAGTAGCCGAAATCCTCTTCTGTAGTCTTGGATTTGACAGCTTATGCTAGAAAATGTAGCAAGATTTAAAATTTTTACTACAAAATAATACGAGTCCTACATATCTGTCATCTGGCTCTGCAGAAAAACCCAAACCATATTGGTCTTTTCTTGAATTAAAACAATGAGCCTGACAGTGGCTCGCTCTGACTGGATAAAGGACAGACTACATTAGTATCCGGTAATCCAGTAGTTCTGTGTGGTTCTGTGTGAGTGGATGGTGAGTCAGTGAATTAAGCGACTAATGAAGCTGTAAAGCTCAGCAACACTGGACAGGATCTGGGGATGTGGACGTCACACACTTCCTGGCTTTAGGCGCTTAAACTGTCTGTGCTTCTCAGAATCATTAGACGAGGACTCAGCTGGCTTCAGTCCATTGACACAATGCAGTCGGCCAGTCTTTGCTTTGGCTGACACAGACCTGCTAACATGTCCTCACTACTGAATGCCTCAGGCGCACTGTGCATTTACTGCTGCTACTGAGAGCATTCAACTGCAGGCAACAAATTCCCCAAAGAAAGATTTATGTGGTCTCATATTCTGTTTATATATTGGTGCTTTCATTATACAGTTGCAGAAAAATTATTAAACCATTTTTTTTCTTAAATTTCTTGTTCATTTTAATGCCTGGTACATTTGTTTGGACAAATATAATGATAACAAAAATAGCTCATAAGAATTTAATTTAAGAACTGATATATAATTATTTTTCATGGTTTTCTTGATAATAACCTAAATCATATACGTTCTTACATCAACACCTATGGCATTGTACTGACAAAAACAGTGCTTTTAGACATTCCATGTTTTCTTTTCTGTCTGTTTTAGTCACATGATACACACAGGAGTTGGTACTTGATTGCATAACCATTGTTTCTAGTGACTTTTAATCATATAATAATTTTTTTGGGTATTTTTCATGGAGTTTCAAATATGTCCACTCAGCTGGACACCATGTGTTTAATTTTTGAAGCAAAGAAACATGTATTTACTAATATACTGTGTGAAAACTATGAAATAAAAACATTGTTAATGCTGCTAATCTGATGTTTTTTCTCATTTTAACATACTCTAATGCTAGTCATTACTCACTTCATGGAGATAATATGCAAAAAATAAAATTGTTTAAAAAACGTTTAATTACAGTCTAATAACAATAACAAGCAACTGATTTACTCTCAAACATGTTATTACAGATCAGGTTTATCAACTACAGCCAAGTTACAGTAATGATATCAATGTCAGCATATGGAATGATGCATGAGTGTGATTGGCTGATATGGAACTAAAACAACAAAATCCATGAATATACGAGAACAGCTGTAGAATATCTGTCCACTGTAGTGACCACTATGCATGAAAGGGTTAATAATTGAATTTGTGATCACACTGCTACATGGATGGGACTGGAATGAATTAATCCCAATATATTAATGCAATTTTTAATGAAATAAAACACCTGGTAATGTAGTTTGAACAATTAATGATTATAATTCATTAAAAATTTTTTCATTTTTAAAACAAATTGTTTTAAACATGTAGAAAATGGAAGAGTATTAAAATGATAGATTTCTATACTTTTTAATTTTTGAAAATTTTGCCAATTTTCATTCTTCTACTATTTTAGATTAATAGTTTGAACTTCAATCATTAAATAAAAATGATGAACTAAAAACCTTCCTTTTTGGAGAAGCCTTTTCTGGTTGATTTTTATTGCTGTTTTTATCTGATCTGATCTTTTTTTAAATTATTGTAAATTTTTGCTGTTTCTGTGGTTGTTTTTGTATTGTGCAGTTCGAGATTTGGTGTCAAATGTAAACAAATCTTTACAAATAAAATGTATTATTATTATTAACTATACTGTCTTGCGAGATATACTAAAGATAGAAATATACAGTTGCTTAGTAAAATAAATATTTGTGAAATACTTAGAAAATCTAACAGTTTTTGAGAGCAGATCTGATAAAGATTTTGTAACACACTACTTAATCTGTGACTGTATATAGAAGGAGCTGCATGCATTACCGTAACATTAAAACCCTAAGTCATTTTGGCTTGGTTTGGTTGGATTACTTCCATTGTCGTTTGGCCGTGGTCCTAGTGTGCAGCTGAAAGGGTCAAAGGTCATTGGCGTGGTGTTCCGTTCAGTTTCTGGGAAGCTGCATAGATCGGACAGCAGATCAGTCTTTTCTCTGTGCTGACTGCGAACTGGCGGGCTGCCCCTCATACACATCATGCAAAAATCAAATCTGCAATTCCACTCTGAAGAGAACCAACAACGTTATGGCCATCATAAAAAAAAAAAAAAAAAAAAAGAAAACATCTGTTTGTGCAGATGGAGACATTCAGGGTGGGTGGCCGCTTTTCATGAACATAAAAAGAAAAAAGCATGTTTCAGCTTCAGAAACAATGTGACGTAAAAACCTCTGTCCTGGAAAATGTAGTGTCACTTTATATCATTACACAAGACGTACAAGTCAGTTAAGAGGTTACAAACCGCAGCTGGCAGTCACGGATTTAATCCTCCTACCTGACTGGAAATACTAGCGATTAGCTCAAATTGGGGCATCAAGGAAAGATCGTCTGTGATATAATGATAACACATGTAAGAAATAAACACAGAAGTCTGGAGTCCTCAAAGATCACATGAATTGAGATAAAACATAAATATGGAATTTATTTAATGAGTGTGTGTTTAGCAGCTGCTTTATCAGTGATATTGATATTTTAAATGGGTAATTATTAGTGACAATTTGTTATTTATATATGGTAGACTATTTTCAAACTCTGAACCTGCTGAAAGGCATCGCTATGCTGAGAAACTGGTTGTGATTGACGGGTTTGAGCCTTACAAAGACACTGGTGCTGAGTGGAAGCAGGAACACCTAAAATGAACTAGACTGTCCTAATTTCCTGCTTGCCTCTTGCTGGATTGGTGGACTTGTGGCCAGATATGATGTAAAAGCAAGAAATAGTCTGAGTCTGAGTTTGAGTTTGGGTCCCAGACTCACATTTTGATGCATAAATTGTTGCTGAAACCCCAGAAATGTGAAGTATGAGTTATGAAGAGTCGTCTCAACATTTTTGAACACTCTAAGTTAAAGTGGGGACAATTTCAGCCAATCAGCTGTCAACATTCTGTTCCCATTGTATGTAAATGGAGTTCGGTATGGCGTTCTTGTGCAATAACTGTACGAGATATCACTATGACATGTCACATATATAATCTTTGGGATAGGCCGCACATTTGTCGTATTCCTGAATAATTTTAGGCTCAGTCGTGTAGGAATGGTAGCCACTTGAAAATGGCCCAATTAATTTCAGATGGACAAATTTGGCTGTTTTTTCAAAACTTTAATGAAATGGGTGCACTGGAATATTAATCCAGATAACAGCACATCATTTGAAACCAGGCTGCACATTTTTGAAATAATATGTTTTGGTATATTTCAAACACATTGAGCTGCATTTTTTGCTAAAGTTTTTGCGTAAGTCAGTAGTCATAAATATACAAATAGTCCCCTGTGCCTTGTATTACATGCAAACACATGGAGAATAACATTTAAATTTTTCAGATATATTACGCACTTAAAAAAATAAAAAATCATTATTTTAAATGCATAAACAAACATCTTTTTTGACATTTCTTTGTCCACTACCACTAAAAAAAGTAGACCTATGATCACCTGTTGCGGTTCTTGGGTCATGGTTCACAACATGGCCCAGATGCAGAGGCTGGCCGGTGCCAGTGTCCTGTTGAGCCAGAACACTGGACGACTAGGGGTGTAAGAAAATATCGGTTTTGCAATATATCGCAATATTTCATTTCATGATACTGTATCGGTATCATGAAATGACATATAATATTTTCTTACACCCCTGGTCATATATGAGATCTGTTGAAACACAAGAAATTGAGGGAATGAGTACTAGAACAGTAGTATTGTGATATTGTAGGTCAGGCATGTAGTTCTTTGAAATTAATAACATTGTCCACTATGCATTCATTTCACAGCTAATATAATATGAACAAAGATTTATTGTGTGTTTTCTTTGGTAATGCCAGATGTTAAAACTTTATTGATCCAAATCCTGCACTTGAAGTTTTTACAGAGGAAAGTTTTATAAAAATAGCATTAAAATCTGTACTGATCAAATAAAAATGTGTCTAGTATTTGTGCATATTTTTGGCAGAATTAAATTTTCCAGGAAATAATCTTTTAAAAAAAGAAATAAAAAAATATCACCTTGTTAACAATAACATGACATATCATGATCCCAGTATTGTGATTTGTATTCTATGGCCAAATTCTTGCCAATACACACCTCTATGGATGATGGCCGGAGCAGGACGCAGAGGCCGGCCAGCGCCCTGGAAACATGCCACACCCAGCCCCATTTGAGCCCCGGGGCTCGGTACACAGCTCAGGCTCCACATCCGGCCCCAGTCAGCTCCCGTGCCAGAACCGCAATACGTACCAAACCATGAATAACGTGTACCATTGCATCCCTATTGCTCACCACTTTGAAAGGTTATGGGTAATATACAGCTGACAGGTGACTGTAGGTCTACTACCATACTTGGTACTCTGTCTTTGGGCTCAGAGTTCCTTAGATTTTTCTCCCTGGTTGGTTAAAACAGGGGGGATCCTGTAGGAAGACTTCTTTTCACCATGTTCCGCTCTCTTTGAACAGCCTATTACTGCACAAAAGTTAACCATGACAAGCCTGGCACTCCTCTTTCTCACTTGTGCGTTGGCCATGTAAACATAAATCACATGACCCCTGGCGTCACGTGGCGAGGGTCTATACTGTTGCTCGTTGAATCTATAGCAGCACATCACATCCCATAAGATCATGACAGGCTTTTAGTGTCAGTGCGTATCTCTAAAAACTCAAATATTCATGAGTTCAGAAACCAGGCCAGTTTTTAGCTTTAGGACAATACATTTTGCCTGTTAATCCAAGAGGGTTTTAAAGAGTTTATTTAGGTTACCAAGTAGGAGAGTTTTAAAGTTTAAGAACTGTCACATGAAAAAAGCAACAAAGCTGCGCGAGTTGCCTTTGGTGTGAAAGCGGCATAAAATGGAAACGGTTAGTGCAGTAAAAGTGTTTCCCCTCGATGTCTGTAGGCGGGTAAGGCTGAGGTCAGCTACTCATGTCCATTACAATCTCTTTGTTGTTGGCAGGGAGCTCTGTGTTGGGTTACATTTAGTGTGAAGTGATACACGTGGACGTATCAGTATCACAAGCAGCGTGTCAGACTCCAACTCTGTTTTGCTGGTGCGGTAGGTGCTCTGTTAATCCTATAGATAGAGCCTTTAACATAGCTGTACGTCAACAACACTCATCACTCTGTCCATGACTTTATAAGCTGCACTGCTGACATCCCAGTGGGCTGTCGGGAGATCTGTTTATGGTTCACATCCATTGTCGGTAGAATTCTAAAACCAGCTACTAGTTCTGTATAAAGACATCGCATCAGAGAAAATATAACAGCAGCACTTCAGATGTTCTGTACTGCATTTACTTCTCATTATCTTTTCTTCATATACAACAAGGAAATACAGGAATATGTGCACAGCATTAAAGACAATGCAATGAATCTGATATTGTCTGAAGAAAACGGTTAAAAACACATTAAGTGCAAATGAGGTCACATTAATTACTAGTGTTGTAGTCAAGACTGACTAGACTGAGACCAAGACACTGCTGAGACCAGAGGGTATTGAGACCAGGACAAGACCAAGACCAAGACCATGGCACACTAAGGCAAGACCAAGACCAAGTCCAAGACCAAGGCCATGGCACACTAAGGCAAGACCAAGACCAAGACCATGGCACACTAAGGCCAGATCAACACCAAGTCCAAGACCAAGACCAAGACAAAGACCAAGACCAAGACCAAGACACACTACAGCAAGACCAAGACCAGCCCAAGACTAAGACATACTAAGGCAAGACCAAGACCAAGACAAGACCAAGACCAAGACAATGACACACTAAGGCCAGACTAAGATCAATACCAAGACCAAGACCATTGCACACTAAGGTAAGTCCAAGACCAAGACCATGGCAAACTAAGGCACGACCAAGAACCACACCAAGACCAAGGCACACTAAGGTAAGTCCAAGACCAAGACCATGGCACACTAAAGCCAGACCAAGCCCAAGACTAAGACTGAAAACAGACTAGAGATAGAATCTTAAAGAGGGCACGTAATAAATAATGATACAATTCTGTGATGATGCGTTTTTTTGTACAAATCCCATCAAGACTGCTATGTCCAAGACCAAGAGAAAACCGAGACTAAAGAGAGTTGAGTCCGTGACAAGACCAAGACCACAAGAA
>JAPTGZ010000022.1:31917624-31927852 GCA_029814645.1 Fowleria isostigma | reverse complement strand
AGTTGGAGGCGGGATTCGAACCGCCGACCTTTTGATCATTGGACGACCCGCTCTACCAACTGCGCCACAGTCGCCCCTAGAATACAAGAATAAAGTCTGAAAACACAGACATTGAAAGTCTTAGCTCACAGTTATGACTTTAACCTCATAAAAATACAACATTCCTTTTATAAAATCACAAGTTTTATTAAAACTACGACTTTATCCTCATAATATTCTGGCTTTATTCTCAAAATATTATTACCTCCATTTATTTTTTAGGTATATAAGAGAGGTAATAAACACAGATAGCTACAGATTAAGACAGGACATTTGAATTCTTCTCAGATGAGGCTGAACATGCAGCTCTGGGGCCCCCTGGTGGCTCGGAGGCCCTAAGCATTCATCTAAGAGCAGCCTTGCCTTTTGGTTCCACCACAATGCCCCCATCCTCAGACTTCATTGTTGAACCACCAGGACAACATACTGCACGACTGGATAGATTGGATCTTTTCACTGGAGCATCTGTGCACTGTCACTGGAGGAAAAAAAAAAAAAAAAAAAGACACTTGTTCAACCTGTTCACCAGAGCTGTAATAAGCTGATACTGAGGAAACTCGTCTAAATGCAGATACCTACAGTTTGAGCGCACTCAAATCATTCCCCCCCAGGATGAGGAAAAAAAAAATGTAGATCTAATGTGTGTAAAGATGGTATGAATCTCTTTAGTCAGTTCAGCGCAATCAAATACACATTAGGACAAATACTGTTCACATTTCACTCTGAAGTATGCAGATGGGCTGGCAAACTGGAGCTCAATGACGTCTCATATTAAAGCGTTCATTGATGGGATGTCAAAACAAAAAACTTTATTGCCTCGCTCCATTTCATTTCTATTTATAAGCGAGTAAATAAACCGTCTGATGTATTGTGTCAGGTGTTTATTTCATTAAAATACAGAGTAAATAGATATCATGTCCATGTCTATTTTTCTGTTAAAATGAGACAAAAAAAAAAAAAAAAATCCAGTGGATGACATGAAAGTAAAACCGGACCTCCCAGTTGTACCCAGACTCTATAGCTCACTTTTTCCTCCTGACAGCCAATTTAAACTATGCTGTCAGCTTTTTTTTGCTGCCACCTTTTTAGACAAGATGGCAAAAGTGGTAGTTCTGCAGCCAGTTTAAGTCGTCATCTCTCTCAGTATAATGGTCTGCTTCCTTCCCTCGCCTCCCTGCAGCTGCTCACTGTTCCCCATTCATTGGTTCCTTTCTGTGGTTTTCTTGCGGCAGAGGCAGGCTGCAGCTGACAGATCAGTGCGGGCCAGGGGACAATTAGGGAAGCGTGGGAGAGACATCTGGACCTGTTGCCAATTATTCTACGACCAGGAATCACACACACACACACACACACACACACACACACACACACACACACACACATAAAGTCAGAGGTGGGAGGTAACAAAGTATAAGTACTTTGTTACACTGCTAAAGTAGATTTTTTTAGGTATCTGTACTGTACTTGAGAATTTATTTTTCTGACAACTTTTTACTTTTCCTCCCTACATTTTTCATAAATATCTGTACTTTATACTCCTTACATTCTCAGAACAGACTCTTTTTTTTTTTTTTTTAACTAAACGGATGTGACAGTACATAAAAATATGTCGCTTCATTCACTGTGGAATTACAAAATAGAAAGTTATGATTTTGACTGGTTAGATAAGTATTGTTTCATTCATGGTAAAAAAAAATTTAAAAAAATGCTGTTTTACTGTTTACGTTATTACAATTTAAAAGTTCTATTTTTAAATTTTTACTTAAGTAAAGGAGTTGAATCACTAATTTTATGAGAATATTTTTTCACACAAGTAGCTGTACTTCTAAAGTATAGAATGTGAGTTCTTTTGCCACCTCTGGGTTTAAGATGCAGAGTTAAACTTGTGGAAGGTTTTCTCAGTACTTTTTACTGAAGTAAAAGTATGGAGGATTTAAATTCAGAGTGACAACATACTTTGTTACTGTACTACAGTAGATTTTTTAGGTATCTGTACTTTGAGTATTTATTTTTATGGCAACTTTTTACTTTTACTCCCTACAGTTTTGCATAAATATCTGTACTTTATACTACTTACATTTTCAGAATAGACACGTTACTTTTTCAAACTAAACAGATGTGACAGTATGTAAAATACGTTGCTTCATTCACTGTGGAATTAGAAAATGGAAACTTTTATGATTTTTCCTGGTTAAATAAATATTGCTTCATTCATGGCAAAAAAAAAAAAAGCAGTTTTATTTTTGTATTTTATTATAATTGAGAAGTTGTACTTTTTTAACTTTTACTTAAGGAGTTGAATCAGTTCTTTTACTTGTATGAGATTATTTTCTCACACGAGTAGTTGTGCTTCTAATTGAGTACAGAATGTGAGTCCTTTTTCCACCTCTGGGTTTAAGTGAGATGCAGAGTTAAACTTGTGGAAGGTTTTCTCAGTACTTTTACTGAAGTATCCGACTACTTCCCCTTGTATTGTAATGGATCATTTAAATCTAGATCTGGGAAATAAAGTACTTTTTATTGTAATTAAGTAGATGTTTTTAAGTATCTGTACATAACTTGAATATTTTTTCCGGCAACTTTTTACTTTTACTGCCTACATTTTTGCATAAATATCTGTACTTCATACTCCTTACATTCTCAGAACAGGCTTGTTACTTCTTCAAACTAAACAGATGTGACAGTACATAAAATGTGTTGCTTCATTCACCGTGGAATTAGAAAACTGAAACTTTTCCAATTTTGCCAAGTTAAGTATTATTTTATTCATGGCAAAAAATGCACTTTTAAATTCACAGAAAAACATTAGACCATCAAAAAGCATTTTCTTGGCAGTAATGCCATAGATATTGATGTAAGAACTTATGTGATTTTGGTTATTATCAAGAAAACCATGGAAAATGGATAGGTATCAGCTCTGAAATTAAACTATGAGCTATTTGTGTTACATGTCCAAACAAATATACTTTTAGTTTTACCAGGCATTAAAACAAGAAATTGAACAAAACAGGGTGGAATAATCATTTTTATGCAACTGTACTTCATTACAATTAAGTTGTACTTCTTAACTTTTAAGTTGAATCAGTACTTATGAGAGCATTTTTTCCACACAAGCAGCTGTACTTCTACTCAAGACCAGAATGAGTACTTTTTCCACCTTTGCAAAGTCAACTGAAGAGCTCAATTTGTACATCTAAGCCCACTTGTACCAGCATATAAATTACTTTCCTACATTTCCTGAAGGAAATGTAATCTGTGTGTTTGCCTCTTGCCAGATTGGTGGACTTGTGGCTAGGTGTGATGTAAAAGTAAGAAATGGTACCAACGACGGACTGGTTCTAAAGAACTACATTTTATTTTTCTTAAAGTTATGTTTTTGTACATTGGATTCACATGTACAAGCCATTTGACAAAGAAGAGGACCAAAATGTCTGCATTTTTAAAGTTTAAATAAAGTCTCTAGGTGGATGTACAATGAAAGAGGAGCCATCAGAAAAAGTCAACTTTTTTGTTCCAATTGAAAATGAATGGGATTTTTGATTGCGCTCGTGTGCAAAAGTCGTACGAGATATCACTACGACGTAATGACATAATCATTGCGCCAAGTTGGACATGTTTTGTATTGACAAAATGTTAGGATCAATCGTGTGGGAATTGGAAGCCACTGGAAAATGGCCCCATTGATTTCTAACAAATTTGGCCAGTTTTTTCCCCAACTTTAACAAATCAGTGCATTAGAATGTCAACCCAGATAATAGCACAGCTTTTCAGACCAGGCTGCACATTTTTGAAATTATGTTTTGTCTATTCCAATGCTCTGGGCCGCATTTTTTGCCAAGTTTTTGTATAAGTCATAAGTCAGTCTGAAAACAATAGTCCCCTGTGCCTTGGATTGCATACAAGCACACGGGAAATAACTTTTAGAGAACATGAAAAGCTTTAGGTTTATTTATTGATTATAGGAAAAAGTTGCACACTTGCCCATCAAGAACAGAAGTATTAAAAGTGCTTCAGTGGAATCATCACTTGACTCCAACAGACAGTCACAGAAAATGTAACAGAGCAAGAAGGATTACAAGAAGTGATGTCACACGGCCCGAAATGTCCTCCAGCTGCACAGCAGTCGATATGAACAATCATTCATCTGTGACAGGTGCCGTGTGAATGTCATGAGTCGTGTAAAGTCTTCGTGCATCATCGGATGAAGACCTTTCCCAGCAGCATACCCTGCAGTTGTTTGATCCGACTCTCCTGTGGCAGCGTCAGGCCGTTCTCTGTTCGCTCCTCTTCCTCCAGGAGCTGTTCGATGTAACAGGAGGAGCCGAGCAGGATGTGGCCCGTGGCCTGCATCGAGAAGATGGTCCATCGCAAAGCCTCCCTGAGAGAGGGGAACGAGTGAATGAGGAAATATCAGACCCACGACTGCAGCAACACAGTGAATATATACACATGTATGTCAACCTCTGGTATTAGCAGACAGGTAACATGGTATTATGTGAGGAAAAAAAACATGACATCAGCTGATAAAAAGGACAAAAAGGACAAACGTAGAACAAACCCCTGTTGTGCCCAGGGGCGGATTTACAGGGGAGGGGGGGGAAGGGGAGGATAACCGGAGGCATAGCCTTGAGAAATGGAGAGCCTTCAGTCAAATCAGCCGGTTTTACTCTCCCACTGCCTCTTATAAGCGTACAGCTTCAGCGGCTGCCAGTAATGTGGGCTTTCATTTCATCTTATCCTCACGGAAAAGCATTGAGACGGCGCTAGATGTTAACTGCACTTCTAGAATTTGTCAAAAAAAAAAAAAAAAAAACCCCGTGCAGTCACTTTCCACCCCTGTTTACCTCGTTTACGGCTTGCATCCCGCTTTAACGTAGCCCCACTTCATGCATGTCGTGTTTGTACCACAGGCTCTCATTAAACCTATTGCATGAAATGTGAATATGCATGGCCTGTATAGATAATTGTAGCACGGAGCGTTTCCAGTGTACGAAGAGTTGTTTATATTGCATGCGCGTCTTTCAATATTAGCTTCTAGTAGGCTGCGCGGAGTTCACATTAAAATGCGCTGCGAGGCTCCACGCTTTTCATCTTTACTTCTTATCATTCTCTCCTCACTCCTAACCCATCATGCAGTGTCTGTCATGTCATTTGCCAACCAAACTCCCACAAGCCTCAATATACACTGATTGCAAAACTACAGTTCATATCAGTATATATCAGAATATTACGATCATGAATCATTCGTTCACATCTAATAAACCTAGTTCTATGTTAGATGATTATATGTAGATTTTATGTATGTATGACAGATTGAAAACACTGATAGATGTGAAAGTACGTGCATGTATAGATACACTTAGTTTGAAAAGCCGTATTGTACAATAAAATGTGATTGAATGTGAAACAGTACGATATAATATTTTATGATGAATTATGGTGAGATGAAATATGATAAGACGTTGACATGACGTGACACAGCACGATATGATGCATTATAATACAGTAAGAAACATTAAGATATGATGCAATGACAATAGATTAAGGCACAAAATGACACAGTAAGACAGGATACAGCACAATCCAACAAAGTACAGCATCACATAGGATTGTACAATATGATACAGCTGGTATCTAAAGGTATAATATGGTAAGTTATGGCATGATACAATGTGATATAATACAATAATGATGATATGATGTGATACAGTATTGTATGGTAAGACAGCAAGATATGATAGTCAGATATAACGTAAGATACTAGATAGTATTATAGGATATATGATATAAAATGATCTGATATGAAGAGACACAGATATAGTAACATACAGTACAGTCAGATATGTGGTAAGATACAATACAACATGATGTGGGATAGGGATACGAAAGGGTACTATGAGATACATATGGTACTATGTGATATTATACAATGAGGTCTGATATGATGCAGTGGATTCAGAAGATGAATGAATGAATCAGTGCAGTATAATAAGAAACAATACAACACATGACATGAAAACACATGATTCAATAAATCGTATAATAAATTATAAAATAAATTATGATAAAAGATTTGATATAAGATAAAATGTGAGAAGATACCATATGATACCTTTTTTGTCACCACATGGAAGTTAAAGCAAGGCTAATTCATTACAGCTGCATTGGCAGTACAACATACAGACGGACATTTGGTTTATCTTGACGTCAAAGACATGATACAAGCTCACAGTGATACACGTCATCAAAAATTAAGCTAATTTGTCTGTAGTTTAATGGCCAGCAGTGAGGTTGTACCAACACCATGTTTGACAACTTGATTAAATTAGCAACAAGCTAAAACAATATGATAGCAAAAATGCAAAGAGAAGCTAAAAATATGCTAAGTTTATAGAAAAATGCTGCAAAGAAGCTAAGAACAAAGGTGATAGCAAAATTTTCCTGTATTTTACATCATGTTATTGTTCATTTATGGAGTTGGTGTCAATGGTTTCCATTATGGCAACTCAGTCTTGGTTGCAAAATGTGGATAAAAAAACCTTGCACCAGAATTATAGTGAGCTACGTATACCTCTACTAGTAGAATAGATGCAGTAGGGTATTACTGTGCAGTGGTGGATCCAGAAAAAAAAACGGGAGTTATATATAGATACATTTTTGATATCCCTCTCCTAATTGTCATATTCTTGCTCAGCAGGACTGCTTGCTTTGTTTACAGAACATACTGTGCATTTCGGTCATATTTCACAACACAATTCACACTTTAATCTTAATTCACCCTGAAGCTGAGATGTAAATGTTACATCCCGAAAAGTAGGCAATCAGGGAGCAAATAGGTCGACCCTTGGGCCAACGGAGATTAAGCTCAATAGTAATGAAGACTGGGGTTCAATTCCCGGTCAAAACAGCAGTTTTTTTCTGCAGATTTTCAAACGAAAGAGCATAGAACAAGGGCGCCGGTAGATACATCTGCCATTGCTGTGTTAGCGGCAGTAGAGAGGCTTGTATTGACAGTAGTAGAAGTGAAATCAGACGTATAGATGGAGTAACACCGGTACAGAATCACCACCTTTAGTGTTAATCCTAACAGTTGCAGAAACTCAAGTGTCGGAGTAAGTATCGCTTCTTGTTTTTTCACTTCTTCCTCTGCCTCTGTAGGCGGCGTTGATTGACAGGTCAGAGTATTGGGTGTGATGAAGTGCATACTGTGATAGAGGGGGAGAGGAAGATGAACATAGGCTGGTCAGAAAGAAGAAGAAGAAGAAGAAGAAAAGACGGAGGGGTAATGGGTAGGTTGGTTCACGGGACTCAGAAAAACCAAAACAAAAGAGCAGGATGGGGAGGAGAAAGGAGGGCGGAGACAAGCGGGAGGTGCAGGAATTGATTTCATGTGCGATTTGTTGATCAGCGGAGGCAGCAGATGCCTTTAGGGCTGACAGATCTGACTCCCATTACCATAAGCTCCCCTCTAGTCGCAATAATAAGCCCTTTCTCCTCCTCCGATCAATGGACTCTTAGCATTTGTGTCTTTCACCTCATCCCTTATTCTGATTCACAGGATATAACACATTTCTACTTGTCCAAAAAGAAAAGCCTTCAGTAGCTGTCTCAGGTTGTTTTTCTCCCAAACATAAAACTATGGTGGCATATTAGGGCCACATAAGAAAATAAAATCGCTTTTCACTACGAGAATAAAGTTGTAATATTTTGAAAATAAAGTCCTAATAGAATGAGAATATAAAGTCATAGTTTAAAAAAAAAATCATTATTTAACAAGAGTAATGCACTTTTTTAAGAGTAAAGCTGTAATATTTTGAAAATAAATGTGAGAGTTTCCGGTTACAGCGAATGCAACACGTGAAGCAGCAACTTCACTTCTGTTGAACTGGACCAACCAGGTAATGCAGCAGTCACATGGTCATCTAGGTCTACAAAGTAAACACTTTGCAAAACTTCATAAAAATAAATGTCAGACATTTTGACTGCTGGGATGTTACCTCCTCTCAAAAAAAGTACAATATTAATTTTGTTAAAATAATGAGTTTTTTGAAAGCTACAACTTTATTCTCATTATGCTATGACTTTGTTCTTGAAATATTATGACTTGAATCTCAGAAAAGTGCATTATTTTCATTAAATAAGGAGTTTTTTTCCTCACTATATTCTGACTTTATTCTCAAAATATTACAGTTTTAATTTCGGAAGAGTACGACATTATTTTCCGTAAAATAATGACTTTTTTTCTTGTTTTGTTGTGACTTTATTCTTGAAATATTACAACTTTAATCTCTGAAAAGTATAGTATTATTTTCATTAAATATTAAGTTTTTCTCATTATATTGTGACTTTATTCATGAAATATTCAGACTTTAATCTCAAAAAAGTATGACACTATTTCATTAAATAATGAAGCTTTTCTTGTTTTATTGTCACTTTATTCGAAATATTATGACTTTAATCCCAGAAAAGTATGTTATTTTCTGTTAAATAATGACTTTGTTCTTGTTATGTTGTGACTTTATTCGTAAAATATTCTGACTTTAATCTCAAAAAAGTATGACACTATTTTCATTAAATAATGAAGTTTTTCTCGTTTTATTGTGACTTTATTCTCGAATAGTACGACTTTAATCTCAGTAAAATATGACATTATTTTCATTAAATAATGAGTTTTTTTAAAACTACAACTTTATTCTCATTATATTATGACTTTATTCTAGAAATATTTCGACTTCTGGTAGTGACAAGTGATTTTATTTTCTTGTCTGGCCCTAACCTGCCATCGTACAAACCTAAAAAACACCAATAGAAACCGACGCGGCTGCAAAATGATGTGACAGCAGTTTGGTGGATACCTGCGAATCGCTGTAAACAAATCTCAACAATGAAGGATGTTTTCAGACGATGCAGAAAACGTTGCTTTAACTTTCTAGCTCCATCTCTCCATCTCGTTTTCTTTCTCTCTCTCTCCTTTTCCTCCACCATATGGCTCTCCCTAATGAGCCTTGCACATGTACCTCCTTCCTTTTTTGCTCCTCCAAAAAGAAAGAGAAAAAGTGTCTCCTTCTTAGGTGTAGCAGCCAACAGCCCCACCACAGCGGCGCATCCACAGCTCCTCGTCTCAGCTGAGCGAATTAGTGTCGAATGAAGTATGCTAATGACTTTAACTTCATCAGTCGGCTATTTACCAGATAATGAGTCTCGCCCAGATTGATACGAAAGCTGAATTCTGTACCGTTCGTGTCTCGCTTGTCTTTTTTTTTTTTTTTTTTAAACTGGAGCATCATCACAGTTCATAAATACTTGGGTAATGTCCAGTAAGAACCGACACGAGAAGTATTTGTCGACTTATTTAACGATTTTTTTCATCTTGACTGGCAGGAAACACGGGCGAGATGTGACCCATTTCCTGTTTGCGTATTGGGCTGGCAGCTTTGTCACAGAAACTGGTCGGCAGTAAACAGAACAGCGGGGATGTTTGAACTGTTCTCTCATTACTATAAGAAGACTAAGACGTCGTTTTGTCTGTCACTGGTTCTAAATAAAGCATGTGAGGGCCGGGCAACAGAATCGACTGCAGCTGACACATTTATCTGACAAGATGAACCCAGTCTTGTCACAGCAAAAAAAAAAAAAAAATAACTGTGATGAAGATGTTTGTTTGGTTTGGATGTTAGTCATTAGATCTAGTCATTATGGCTGCACTTTGGAAGATTGAGGCTCAGAAACCGACTCCGACCAACAAAGTATTTATCTGTTAATGGAAATATAACAGTCTATGATAGTATAAAGGTTGCTAGTTCTTGTTATATTCAGTTACAAAGTCCGACTTCCTGGTTAAAACCCCATTTTCGGGTCCAAATCATCAGTAGTGGCTCTTTTACGACACTGACTTTAGCATCATAATGATTAGTGTAAATTCTTATAGTCAGTGTTACCTGCAGTAAATGGCAGTTTGTGAGGACACATTTAGGCTACATTCACACCGCAGGTAAATGTGGCCCAAATCCAATATTTTTTTACCCATATGTGACCTGTATCGGATCTGTTAACCCTTGTATGACCCCTGGACATTTTTGTCCATTTCCAAAATCCAAAGCTCCCTCACAGAAAATCACCTTTCTCACCAGAGTTGATTTTTGGTGAGGGAATGTCATTGTGGGTGAGATTTCCAAAGCCCAACTTTCAG
>JAPTGZ010000022.1:31879972-31910261 GCA_029814645.1 Fowleria isostigma | reverse complement strand
TAAAAATACTAGAATTTAATCAAACAGTGCTTAGTCCAAGAAAAATCACCTTGATATGAGCTGGAAAATCTGATTAATCTTATTAAAAAAACAGTCAAATTTTTTTAATTAATATTTTTCTTATGTTAAAAAAAATCTTGTCTTCGCTGTGTGCTTAGAGTCATTATCTTGTTGGATGGTAAACTTTCAGCCCAGTCGGAGGTCCAGAACACTCTGGAAAAGGTTTCTGTCCAGGATATGTCTGTTGATGTTTCTTCTCTTGGTTAGGGTTGGCTGTAAGGTCTTCTATACACAGGTGTGTGCCTTTCCTAATCAAGTCTAATCAGTTTAATTCAACACAGCTGGACTCCAAAGAAGGTGCAGAGCAGCGTTTACATCATGGGCGTCCAACCCTGGTCCTCCTGCATGTTGGAGACGTATCCCTCTTCAACACACCTGATTCAAATGATCAGCTGATCATCCAGCTCTGCATGAGACTGATAATGACTGTCAGGTGTGTGGAAGAGGGAAATTCTAAAACATGCAGGATGATAGCAGTAGTAATGCTGTTTATCGTATCTATTACTACTTATTTATCAACCACTGCTATCTCAACAAATTTAATTTATTTATAACCTGTGCCCATCTTGTTTGACTCTTCACTATCTGCACTACTCTGTACATATCGTTTATTTACACTTAAGAGCTCTCAGTGTCTTGATTTTTTTTTTTTTTAATACTTTTTGTTATTGAAATTAAGGTGAAAGGAAGGTCAGTCATACAAAAAAAAAATTGGGGGGGATTTTCCACATAGCATACAGTTCTCACTCTACAAAATTCCAGGTGTCGCATCCCAGAATTAAAGAAAGGGTTGTTGTTTTTTTACATATCTCCATGAAATGATTAATAACTAGTATTAGAATGTGAGAAAATATCAGATTAGCAGCATTTAAAATGGATTTATTTCATTGTTTTTATATCACTTTCTGAAATTGGGTTTTAAATACATGTTTTTTTTGCTTCAAAAATTAAATAAATGGTGTAGCAGAGAGGACATTTTTGTAACTATGGAAAAAAAAACTTGAATGCATTGGATTTTTTTTTTTCAGGCCTATGGAGGAATTTAAAACACTAAAAAAAAGCTTGACCAAAGTTCTCATAATTCACGCATGAAAGGGTTAAATTACTCCCTGAAGGCAAAGTTTTCTGAATCTGTAGCTCTCGAGGACCAGGTTTGGAGATTCCTGTTATAAACGTTCCCCTCTTCCACACACCTGGAAGCCATTACATCATGATGGTTCTTCTGCAGAGCTGGATGATGAGCTTATCATTAATTGAACCAGGTGTGTGGAACAGAGAACTCTCTAAAACATGCAGGGGCGCGTGTGATCCAAATTAAAGCGTATAAGGAAGGTAACACAAGAAAAACTTCAGAAATCTACCATGTGTTCAACTCAAATGACAGAAACTCAACCAATTATATAAAAGCAAAATGAGAAAAGGAGCTTAATGTGGAAATTACAGTTGATGATTGGCTTAATATGTAGAAGACACACCAAACATCCACTAGTTCACCGATCTGGAGGGAGTTCTCCTGGAAAAATCTAGTGCGTTTCTTTATTATACCTAAGATGAAAAGTAAACGGTTAAACAGACAGCAAAAATGTTGGACAGACTGTGGAGAATTTGATGTAGATCACTTGCATATTTTTTGGAAATGTCACAACTGTGTTTTAGGAGATGGCATGTGGCGAGCTGCGACAAATACTGGGATATGAGATTCCACTGAGCTGTGTTGTACTTTGTGTAACCTGTCTGATAAATGTGTAGTGGGAAACGACATATACTTGGTGAAGATACTTTTAGTGGCTGGCAAAAAGGCTATTACAAGGAGCTGGAGAAAGACAAAACCACCAACAAAAGGCCAATGGACTCCCTTTTTCTTAAGCTTTTACTATATTGATATAGTCTTTGAATTTACTCTGAGCTTTCATGAACATCTACACAGACAGGAGATTAAATATAGGAAAATTGACTGACAAATGTAGAGGATACTGTCATAATAAATGGTGATAAATCACTCAAGAAAAGTTAAATGCATGGAAAAATCATTTTGTTGTCATCACAAAAATGGTTCTAGTTCTTTAAGGGTTAGTACAAGGACATTTTGTGGTTTGGAGAAAGTGTGAATGTGTTACCTTTCCTCATTGATGCTGCTTTTACTTAAACTGATAATGTTTCACTTTTGTTTTTGGAGTATTTCTGTGTATTTTGGGTCAAGGATCAGACAGGTGAAAACTGCTTATTGATATGACCAATACTTTTTGATTATTAGTTGGGTTTTTTTCACAGAACGTAATATACCAAACCCCATACAGATACATGGAGAACAGAATGCTGACAGCTGATTGGCTGAAGTCAGCCAAACTCTAACTTAGAGTGGAGAGGGTTTTTTTTGTTTTTTGTTTTTTTTTGATAATTTTTTACTTTAGATCCAGCACAAATTATTTTATTTCAGTGTAGAATGCAGACTATTCTGTGGTACCTTCAAGTATGTCTGAGATATGATGTGACAAATTTCATATCAATACTGGACATGGTTCTGTGTTATTACTTAAATGAACATATTGCATAAGGTAAGTCTTTCTATATAAAGAACACAGAGGAAGAGGAAAGGGGGGTGTTGGAGCTCAGACCGAGGGTCAGTGTTCGAAAGAAACCCCCCTGGAGGACAACGAGGAAGAGGCCTGTCAGGCCCAGGAAGAAGGAACAAGGCAGAGTCTACCTCGCTCCCTGAGTCACCTCCACTCCAGCTCATCAAGGCCCCCCGTCCTCATCTGACTAATGATATGATCAGTACACAAACAGCAGTAGTTGAGCCCTGAGGAGAGACAGTCATCTCAGTTACCCACAGATATACAAACACAGGTCACCCAGATGTCACCCAGCCTTCAACAGAGATGTCCTGGGTCATACCAGTAGAGCTGTTGTCATAGAAACGGTATGACGCAGGCCTTCACATACGAGGACGTGATCTCTCAGTGATACAAGATACAACGTATGTATCACAGCAGGTCCTGGTTCAGCTCAAGTAGCTGAGTGACGCAGTTGAATACGTTTAACCCACTGGATCACACACACACTCACACACCCACACACACACACACACACACACACACACACTCACACTATCGCCCTGATCAGTGACTCAAGCACCGCAAGTTATTGGAATCTTACCCGCATAGAAAAACAGTTACATTTACAAGTGTTAGATAATCCGATCTGGTTTAAGATTTAATTTCTTATTTTAAAGGCACTGCAAAAATGACAATGTTAATTTAACACCCAGTGTTGAAATCAAGGCGAGACATTCCAGGTGAATAGGGTCAAATTTTAAAATAGATATCACCATGAAACTTCCTCAGTTGATTATTTACACAAGTATGACAAAAAATGTATTACAAGATTTTGCACTTTTTATGTTAAATAATGCAAATTAGGCATTATCTCATTAAATATGTATGATTTTGCATATATTTTTAGTGGATAGATCTTCACAAATAATATAGTCAGGTGCAAAATTCTTTATTTTTTTATACACAAGATGAAAAAAAATTAGAGGGATTATGAGATATCTGCTTTCATTATCTAGGAAATTCAAATATACTATCCATAGCTTTAAAAAAAAAATCTATTTTTGCCTTTTTTTTAAATTAAAATGTCACATAAATCAAGCCAGGAATGATTTATGAACAAATCCCTCTGTAAATCTCTTCAGAACACTGTTAAGTGTGTAAGTGTACAGTTTGGTGTACATAAGTGATACTGGTCATGACAGACTTCAGTAAACTGATGAAAATTGGCATGTCGCCTTAGGATGCTAACTTTTTGGTGAATTCTGGAGAAACTTACTGCAGCAAATAAACACACTGTAATACACATCTTAATGTATACTTTCAAAGTTTTCTTTATAGCAGCATGAAAGAACACATACTGAAGGAGTAAACTAGCCCAAAACTGACCATTCACACTGTACAGTGTGAACACTTCTGAGAATATTAAAACCCAGTTTTAGCTGGTTCAACACTCATCGTTAAAAATAACACCACACAATACTTTCCAGTGTTGTATCCATACTACATTAGTGTTGGTGTTGAGATAGCGTTAAAAGTAACACTTTTTTCCTCAGCATCAACAGATTTAACCCCACCCAGCAACAAACTAACATCACACTGCCTTATAGTGTCCAAAAAACTAACACTGAAGTCTTGAAAACACGAAGAGTCCACCACTGAAAATGTGGATTTAGGAACGCTCAGAAATTTTACATTTGGAAAAAATTCACTTTATTTTGAAGGATAAATTCTATAAGTTTGAAAGAATTTAGATATCATTTGAGGTCTATCTCAATAATGGATGAAGGGCTTCTTAGCGGGCGCTGGGATGGAGTGAGCTGGGTGGGAGGGGTGTTGTTGTCTTTTTACCGATTTGTGCTTTTTCCTTTCTCGTTGTTTGAACACTATAAAAAAAGGGGAAGGAGACAAAACAAAGAGCACAAAAGAAAGAAACGTCTTGAAGAATGACTAGTAAATGTGATTTGTGCTCTTAATAAAAAATATTTGAATCATTAAAAAATGTACGTGTAGTCAAATGTGAGCAGAAAAAAGTAGAAGTTTGACTATCTTCTAAAAGAAATCTAAACCAGGTTTTTCTTTTTCAGATTATTGCATTTCATAAGTACACGTAAACATGTTAAATCCAACTGTCTAAATACTCGCAGTTCTCAGTTTATGTTCATGTAAACGTCCTCAGTGTTAAAATAATGCATGAGTCAAAATCAATGTCAGAATATTTTATTTTTGTCGGAATGAGAGCTTCTGTTATGTACAATATTAGACAGAAACAAAACGTTACAGTAATTATAAATATACTGTCGCCCCAAAATTGCTTGTACTGAGGACCAACTGTACCTGTTTCTGATGTGACAATAGATGATTATCTAAGATTCCAACTCCCACCCCACCCTCTGCCTCCCCTCTGCACGACAGCGCCGTGTGATGAGGACCTGTGCAGAAAAACTAAAGGAACGAGATGCGTAGTTTCAACTCAGACCGGCCGCTCCCCTCATTCGACTGATCAGTGGGCGGGATAAGAGAGAGGCTGACGATGCTGTCGACCTGAATCGTGGACATTCCTCGGGCGTTCACTTTTGCAGACGGAAAAGTTGAGGAGAAAGACAAGGAGCGTATGTAGGACACACGGAGCGACACAATAACTTATCTTAAAACCTGAGCCAGTACATGGCACTGCGCATTCTGTTGTAGTCTGGTAGCTGCTCAACGGGACCTGGAGGAGGAGGAGGAGGAGGAAGAGGAGGACAGACGGTCACAGAAAAGAACCAAAGGGTGAACAGGATGTCAAATAACGTCAAACCGCAGCAGTCGACTCACCAATAGCTGCTACAGCGGGACACTTATCGTAAATGTATTTGGAGCAGACGTCACGCACCATCCTGGGGGTCACAGCCTAAAGAGGAGATGATAGTGAAGTTAGACTGAAACTGTTGAGTATTAGGGGTGGAACAGTGCACTCGTTTGAACTGAACCGTTTCAGTACAAGGCCTTCAGTTCAATCCAACATAAATGGACATTGTTCATATATTTCTATTTGATTTGTTTGTGTTTTTTCTTTGATTTCACACATTTTTTGATATAAATACTGCTGAATGAGTTTATTATTATTGGCCTATTTGTTCATTGTCTTGTTTTTAAGTTTACAGACAGTGCAAAGTATTGAAATGTCATTATGTTAAGTTATTGATGAAAAATAGGGGGTGGGATTAAATCAGTTTTTCTTCTTCCCACTCCTTTTCGAGCATAAATGAATGAATTTGATTTATTGAACTTACATGTATTTTGTTGAATGTCTTTGCATAATCAGATACCGTTGCATTTGTGTTGTTAACTCGCTTGCTTGAAATAAAATAAATTAAATTAAATGAATACGGATGTGTACTGAACAAATACATGTAGCTGATGTGAAGAACGCAAACACTTGGGTGTGGTGGTGGCACCGCGGCAGAATGAGTTCTGCTGCGCTGCACCGCACAGGAGCAGGGTCTGATGTTCGAAGGCTGGTAAGTTTCACTATCTGTATTAGTGATGTGTCATTCGTGACCGAGCCAACACTTTAAAGTGAATGATGTGTACCGACTCCCATTAGTGATCTGTTCATTTAATGGACAGAATAATTATACCACCAAGCAGGAGAGAGGCGGGGCTACGTGGTTCACGTATGTGGTTATGTCTTCCATGTCTGTTTTCTTTGTGTGACAATAGTTTTTAACAAGTGCATTGGGTGGTTGTTAAGTATTTAAACGCAGTAAGACTGTTAGCTACAGCAATTTAACATTGGAACATTAATTTTACTTCAGTATTACGAATTTATCAAACAGAGGTTACATATGTGTACACATATCACAATAGTCAATCAAAATAGCGCAAAATTAGACTAAATTACAAAGAGGAAAAGTGGTCAAATGAAGAAGAGTTAGAGACAAGAGTCGACTCTTCTAGGTGAACTGAGTCAAATGGAAGAGCCCAAATTCACAGCACTATTCTGTATTTGGTAGTTATGGAGTGTGGGGGCCCTTCACGTTCTTGAAACCTTTTTCAACTTGATTTTTATTTTTTGCATCTTTGAATTTTATTTCATCACTTTTTTATTCCATGAAATTTCATGCCACAAAATTTTGTTACACCCCTACTATTGGACAACACCTAAAATTTTAAGGTCAGACATCCTGATAATTAACACAGGACACTTTTGACATTTTCATTTCACACCAATTTTAACAGTTTAGTTACTTTCTTGAATACCCCCAGTCCTAATTTTTCCTTTCAGTTCTAACAGTTCTTCGTAAAACTTACATCGATGCGAGCGTCCCACTCTGCCAGAGGAATACGGCGGCCGTAGTTCAGGATGTGTCTGCCGATGTCGTCACAAACAGGCGTTGTTCCTGAAAGATGATCAGGCGTAAGTGACACGGGATTCCTGGGGTTGTGTTCCTTGTGTGAGTGTTTGTGTAAAACACATTAAGTACCGTTGAGCTGTCCAACCAGGCTGGCCTTCAGAGCATTCTTTCCTCTGGCTACGTCACTTTCAGTCACGGTGGTACACAGGTTCATCCTAAAGGTAGAAGAAAAAAAGATTCACCTTCAGCATCTGATAAGTGAACATGAACACACAAAATGCAGCTTTCTTCTGTCCAGTGTGTGACTGATGCTGTCATTTAGAGGGGAAATATAAAACAGTTATTGAGTAATGGGTATTTTTGTTTATGGATGAAGTTGATGGGGGGGGGGAAAGTAAAAAAAAAAAAATATATATATATATATAAACATTCTGACATGAGTAATAACCACTGATGAGCTACCGCATACTTGCTCATGTAAATTTCTGTGTATATGGTTTTTACAGCAAACTCTCCATGTATATCTGTGTACACATAATGAGATGTATATAAACAGTATTAAATATTGTACATGTATATGTAATTAGTACTGTACATAAAGTGCATAAACTCGAAATAAAATAATGAACTACGTATGACTGCAGATTATATGCTTTAGGCAATTAAAAGACTTCTATGGGCGGGACACCAGAGGGTTAAGGAAACGCAGCTTTGATTCAGTAAAATTAAAAATTAATCATTTTTAAGCGATTTGAGTTGATAAATGGATGAATGGTCTGAGCTCCAGTCGTATCCATCGTCTATGATGAATGCATTTACTGACTTCACTGTCTGAGAATCTGACTTGAACTCCAGTAAAACCATCACCCTAACCTTGTCTTCGGTCCAACTGGATGATTTCTAGTCCTCAAATCAGGCTTTGGCGTCTGATTGGATGAGCTGCTCATCACACATCTGTTGACTGTGTGTGGTGGTGTGTTACTTTATGTACTGAATCTATTTATTAGATATATTTACTTTTTTTTAAAATTACTCATTTTGGTGCCTATGTGTTGTGTTTAATTAGTAGTAATTTCTCTTTATAAGGTGCATTTGTATCCTGTACATTGTGTTAAAGTTATTTTTGGTGTACTAATGCATGTTTACAGCTAATTTCTTTGATGTAATTACAACCATACAAGTTTATGTAGTAAAACTAGGGGTGGGAGTAAATAAGTTTTACTTCTTCTCATTCTCTTTTGGGATACTAGGGTTGTATTTTAATAGTGATTTGCTGCATATATTCATGTATTATGTATATTGTGTACACATAATGTTTACAACCAATGTCTCTATGTATATTGTTTGTGTAAAATTCTCTATGTATGTGGTGTTTGCAATGAATTCTCTATGTATGTCTGTGCACATATGAAGTGCGCAAGCTCAAAATAAATAATAAAAAATGGGGAGAAAAAGGAAAAAAAAAAAATTTCTGTACTAACCAGGCGTTCTGAGACCAGTGCATCATGTCGTCAATGTGCATCTTATCAGTCACAAAGTAGATTCCCAACAGGCCAGTGTCACTGTAGGAGGAGTGGAAGGCCTGGAAACTGTGACAAAGGTTCTCCTCCACCGCCAGACGAGCCAGACGGCTGCTGAGATGCTGAATATGAAAGGAAGAAGCAGTCAGGATTAAAATCACAACTAAACAAGGCAGGAGACTAATGCTTTTGACATTTGGTTTAAATGAAGCTTAAAAGCTGATAAAAAAAAATAAAAAAAAGTGATCAAACCCATAATACAACAGTAAGCAGACTCTCATAATTTTTGTTGCCGGTGGTATCTCAGTCAAAAAAAGATTAAAAGGGCTTTACTGTCACCATGGCATCATAAAAATCCATTTGGCAAGCATTTTAATTATAATCAAATATAATATGTAATATATTTTAGTTTCATTAACATTACATTCAATGATGTACATTCATTCTTGGTCATTTTGTTCAAATGAAATAACTCCAAGCCACATTACCTAAAAATATGAAGCTACTGCTGAGCACCCACACAAAACAGTTTGATACATGAAATAAAATTATCAGTGATAAAAATCAGCAATCTGCCATTTACACGTCAACATAGTATGCAACAAAGTCTAATATTTTTTAAAAAATTATAAGGAGTATGTGTTCAGGGATACTGATCTTTAAATACAAATTTAGCTTAAAATCAATGTCATTGTCATCACTGCCAATGCCATTTTTTATGCAAAGGAAACAGAAGTCCAGGTAATAAAACAAAAGCAGCTGCTTAGCAACGCAGGTGTGTTCCTCCCGACAGGTCCAGAGGCAGAGGTGAGACCCCTGACCCAGGTTTTAAGAGAGGACATTATTTACCCCTCTATAATGGCCACTTAAGATATTAATGACCTCAAGTGGGCAAAGCTGAAAGGGGACATTTAAACAAAAATCGACCCTAATAAAAACAAAGCGGGTTCAAAAAATGAATGAATAAATGAATGAACTGTGTTTTTCCAACCTTTCCACCTCCATAGGTGAGGTCATAACTGCCAACGACGGCATTAGCCACCATGAGCGGTACGATGTCTGGACTGGTAGCACTGGCTCCCTCCACAGCGATGGCAACGTGTGCCAGAGGCAAACCATCATCACGCACACGGATCTAAGGAAAGACGTGAAAGAACATATTAACAATTATGTTCATTTTGTCAATGAGAATATTATCCACAGTCATAAATACACAAAGATCAGACCCACTTTGATTCTTTAATCAATCATTATCAAAAGGTCCTTTAATTTAGAATCCACTCACTATTTAACTCATAAAGACCCAGCACTACTTTTGTGTCAGTTCCCAAATGAACTTTTCATCATATTTAACCTTTTTTAACAATAAAGATCCAAACATCCACCATCTACCAAAATCATCTACTGATATAAACTGATTAATCCTTGTTGATCCACTAACACATGTAAATAATTGGTGTTAAATGCAGTTATTCATCTTTTCATGGTCTTCAGATATGACCCACTTGAATGTTCGGAGGCTACGTAGTTACTGTGGAAACACTGTCATCTTCTACAACATTGATTCACCAGTAAAACCCATGGATCAGTGACAATGGCTGGACACACTGGGTTTATGTTCTGTTAATGAGAGATTTACCTGGAAAAGTCATTCTTTCTTAATTTTTTTTTTTAATATAATAATCCTCAACTTTACGCTAAATTTTTATGAACATCTACATGATTACTAAATTAAATGTTTGGAAAAAAAATTATTTTCACAGAACCCCCCCCCCCCCACACACACACACACACACACAAAATACAGAAGATAATATTACAATAAATGGTGATAAACCACTTCAGGATGATTAAATAGAGAGAAACTTTTACTTGGGAAGTGCCACAAATGTCACACTGGGTCCTTGTTGGTTAAAACTACAAATATTTAACACCTCAGCACATACTTAGCAGCCAGAATCCATGTTATTTCCATGTTGTGTTATGTTTCATGTAGAGTATGTATTAGCTGATATTCATGTGAAAATGTCCTCCTGTTACATGACCCCAGTAGATCTCACCTCACTGCCTGTGAATCGGCAGGGTGACAACACAGGGACGGCATCGCCTTCATACTCAAATGACACTCCGCTTAAATGGGTTTTGGCCAGGCCGACCAGCTCATCGTGGTTAACGCCTGTACATCAGACACGTTATAGTTAGTCACAGTGATTCCTGGAACAGCTAAGGCCTTCAGACCAACACACAGAGAGCTGACCCACCTCCAGCAGCAGCGAGCACCATGCGAGGGGCCTTGTAGTGGATGTTGATGTAGTCCACGAGATCCTGGCGCGTAAGAGTCCTGACGAGAATGAACAATACATTTATTTCACACAGCAGTGCATACATCAAGATGTACTAAGAGAGGCTTTGCATTAACACAGCTACACTACTATTATTTCTACATCTGAAGGCAGCTGAAGTTTGTGCCTTTGATGAAAGTTAATCTGAAATCTTCTCAATGTGATGTATAAACATGCAGTCTATCTTTTTCTTGCCTGGCATTCCCAGAGGGTCCAAACACGCTGTGTCCCATGGGTGTACCCTGGAAGGCTGTGGCATGCAGCAGATCCAAGCAGACCTCCTGCAGGTTTCCCTCAACCTCCTCCAGCTCACGCAGCACCACAGCCCTCTGCTGCTCGATATCTGCCTCGTTCAGCGAGCAGTTCTGCACCACCTCTGACAGCAGCTCCACAGCTGGAAACACAAACAACTGTGACTGACAGACACTGTGTACAGTAGTCATTATGAATACTGGGTTCACAGTTATATCTGAAAATGGATGTAACAATTACTGGTATAATGACAAACCGCGATAAAATTCCCGATGATTAGTATTACCATTTCAAATTCTAAAGGTTTAATGGAGATAATGTTTCTTCCATATTACTTTGTTTAAAATGGTAGTGTTATTTTTATCTGAATATTTGATTTCTAGATAAGGTTCATAAAACAGTGCCAAGTTCTTAAATCTGTAAGACTAGATCTAGTCTTCAGTGCTGAATATATTTATTTTATTTTATTTTATTTGAGAAAGGAGGATCAATGCACATTAATGAACATTTAAAAAAAAATAAATGTAAATATGCCAGATTATAGCCTAGGGCTAATTTCCATCTGCAGACCTCCTGGCAGGTTGATGTCATATAAAAGAAAAACATAAAGAAAAATATACATTAAGAAAAATATAAAGAAAAGTATTATTGGTTCTTATCTATAATTTGCACAAAATGCAGTTTCCTCTTATGGCGCCATGTTTAATGCACATTTGCATGTTTAATGTTTAAATGTTAATATTTCTGTTTCTGCCAAAAGAAAGTACATTGTGCATGCTATTTTATTACTTTTTCCAAAATAAACCTTGGTTAAATTATTTTAGTGTGTATGTATATGTACTTTTTGAACATTCTGAGCACATTTAAACAATACCGCAATAATAACGATAACTGTATTAATTTTGGTCCCAACAACCGTAAAATGAAATTCTCATATAATTACATCCCTATAACTGACATCTATTTAATTTAACTGCAGCTCAAAAGAGCTGATCCAGCAGAAAACCATTTGATTGTGGTCAGTAACCTCTATCAATGCATCTCTTCTGGTATATTTCCAAATTCATAAGAAATCAAATGATATGAAACCGATAAGAGCTCATAAGATGATGGCCCATCTCACCTTTAGGCAGGTCTTTGGACATGGTTTTCATGTAGTACGCAGTGTGCTCCCTGGAGGTGTAGGCACTCAGGTGAGCGCCCATGGACTCCACCTGCTGCTCCAGGGCTGACTGAGGGTGCTTCTTCGTTCCCTGGGGTTAGGGTTAGGGAATTCTGTATTAGCATCTGTAGCATTTTTTAAGGAAAAATAAAATGATGTATAATAAGAGATTTACCTTGAAAGCCATGTGCTCCAGGAAAAAGCCAGCACCGTTGTTTTTCTCACTCTCATAGCGACTACCAGCACCGATCCAAAGACCAACCTGTATCGGAAAAGTTATGTGGAGAAAGGGGTTATGTAGACGAGGTCGGTGTAGGACATGGGATTCCATATGGTACCTTTAAATGCAGGATGAAGTAAACATACAGCAGATGATTTTCCTGATTCTCTTTCTATGGTGGCCACAAATAAAGTATATGTGTTCTTTCAGTACTGGGCTTATTACTGAAGAGGGTGTTAACTCCTCAAGCATAGTAGGTGCCCCTTAATGTGGGAAGTGAAGTCCACTCTGTGCTACTGTAGACACACTGCAGACTCAGTAAAGAGTAACCTGCTTTCTCTATAGACATAAACAGCCTAATCTATATTAACAATGCCACAAGTTAAATATGAAAGTCATGAAATGGTGAACTATGAATATTATATTACTATACTGCAGTTATGTTCTCCTGAATAGTACACACTGGACCTTTAAATATGTTTTTAATGAGATCGCCTTTTACTGTGCTCTTACAGTGCATGTTGCTTGTCCAGTCTCTTCGGATGCAACCCTCAAGCCATTGTCCAGGGCAGTGAGTCGGGTTTCTGGGGCCCCCACCAGGCTCTGGGCATAGCTGACAGACGCCTGTCCACGCCTCAGAGACAGCAGGATGGGCTACAAAGAAAGAAAGAACAAATGCAGATCTGAATAAATAAATGATTGGACTTTCTACACATTACAACCCAATTTCAAAGTTTGGGAATAATAAAGTACTTCTATTTGCTTCTATTCTATTCTAGACACCTTGGTGAAACACTTTTTATGTGCTTATAGATAAGTAAATAGATAGATGTACTTTATTGATCCCAAAACTGCAAAATTGGATTGTAACAGCAGCATGACAGGCAGTATAATAATAGAACACAAGGTCAAAAAATAACAATTGCAAAATATATAATAAAGAGCAATTTCACTGTACACAATAACTTATAAGTATAACAAAAGTTTTATAAAAACAAGAAGGTGCAAAAACAGGACTGTAATAAGCAAAGTAAATTGGGTAATATGTACAGTAAAGTGCGCAGTGGAAATACGGTTGTGATTATGACCAGGTTCGACATCAGGTGAGATTATTGTAGTTTATTTGTTTTAAAAGGATTCCCATTAGTTGCTACCAAGGTAACAACTAGTCTTCCTAGGATCCATCATTACAATAGCATATCCATCATTTTAATACATAAATAGATAGGAAAGTAAAAAAACAAAAAAAGTAAAATAAAAATAAAAACGTTTAATGGCCAACACTGCCCCATACAAAACAATTAAAAGATGCGCAGAAGAATTATAATTTACAAATGTACTCAAAATTTAGACAAATTCATACTTAGTCTTTTTTTGAGACCAATTTTAAATCTTCGTATACAGTTAGACTTTTTCACAGCACAAGGCAACCTATTCCACTGAGTAGCAGCTCAAGTGAGATGGTCTATGTAAGGAAAGAGTTCCTAAGTCTATTAGGTGCTGCAAAAGACTAACATTAACCTTAAGTGAAGATGAGATGACAAATTTGGCTAATTATCTGCTTCATATCACTACATCCACTAGTATGTTAACAGGCTCAGCTGTGGTGTTATCTCACCAGTGTTTAGGTCCCTTAAATCCAGATTAGATTAGTTATACTTGTTCTAGCCGAATTTACGACAACAATGTATTCTAATTTTTTACCAATTACAGATGTTATGTTACTGGTTGTTAAGATAAAGTGGACCTCAGAAGAGAAATAACATTAGCTATCCAACAGTTATACAAATAAATGTACGTTGTCCATCAGTTGTAAAAATCAGAAAACACTAGTTTCTCTGAGAGGTGTACCCATATATTTTAGAAATACTTGTCACACTGCGTTGTTATAGCTTATGTGTCTTAAATGTACACATAAGATGTACTAACACACAGGATGTCACCATCAGCCTCTGACTTCCCAAAGTCACTATGCTAACGCTGCTAGCTGCAGCCTGAGGGCAAATGAGGACGCGTCTCAAATGTTACAGCTACTGACCTTGAGGATAGCCTAAGACAAACGAAACCGAGCCCTTAATAAACTACGCGAGGGGTTATTTCATATACGATGATCATAGCAGGAGCTACAGCCACTTCTGACAGTTGACCTTGCGTTCACTACTGCTAACCAACGTTAACCGGTTAGCTTTACTAGCTTGTTAGCATTTCAATTCGACAATCGCTAAATGTCAATGACACGGTAAACCCTGGATGATACGATCACTGCCTTTCAGAAACGGAGCATTACGCAGTTCTGTGTGATCTGAGTGAAGGGTAGATACATACACTGCGTGTTTTGGCGAGGGTTCGACCCACGGTGCTCCCGACTCGGCACACGGACGCCGCCATTTCTCAGTTCAGTTATAATCACGGAGCCTTCGCTGATCTCCGCCTGACTTCTTCTTCTACGAAAATATTTATGTAGATTTTCCTGCAGACTGAGCGACTAGCGCCACCAACAGGAACCCACATCTCCATCCAAATGATTCACCTGATCAGAAAATCTGCCGAAGAAAATGGAAATAAAAAAACCCAAACATTGTTAACCCTACAAAAGAAGAAGAATTAGCAGCTTATAATATAAGAAATTCCACAAATGTTATAAATTTCCCACAAATGTAATAATAACTGTGTATCACAAATGTAATATCTCATTTTCCACAAATGTAATAATTATTACTTTTGTGGGAATTTATTAAGTTTGTGGGACGGTAAAAGTCTTCAGTTTCCAAAATTGTAATAACTTTCTACAAATGTAATAAATTAGTACATCATATATGTTTAACTAATCCATGCATGAACATTCATTCATCTTTCTTTTTCTTCATTTTTATGCTTGTCCTGTAGATACTTTCCTTTTTAGAATGAATAAATGTTGCAGTTCCACCACATGGTACTAATTCAGATTAATGGGAGTTTAATTACAAGCACAAGTGGAGGAACAACAGCAGAATGGACAAAAATGTAAAGATTTTTATTTTAAATAAAAGCTTCAGTTTGAACTGGATATTATTTATTCGTATTAAGATTAATAGCAGCCTATGTTTGAACTATGTAAATAAAATGTCTGGATACGATTATGAGAACAATAGATAGGGTAGGAGCACACTATGGGAAAATGAATTGTTGCATTTGTGGCAGTCGACTGTAATTACATTTGTGGGAAAGTTATTGCATTTGTGGGATTATTATGTTAAAAATTGCCCATTTTTATTACTTTTACAGTATTAAATTTGTGGAAGTTATTGCATTTGTGGAGTTAACACAGCCACTTTTAACTATGTGAATTTTTAAACACTAAAATAGTGTAGTCACTCGAAAATATAATATAGCAGATTCAGGGCAATTGTTTTTTCATCCAAAGCCTTGTTGTGACTAAATACAAAAATAAACATCGTGTCAAAATGTCAGTCTCTCTCATTACTGCAAAATATCCAGATTGTTACATGGAAAAATACTCTTCCCCCAATATTTAGTTTGTAGAGATCTGGTCACTAACAAAACCACTGCATTACATTACCATCTAGTCATATACTGTATATAATTAGTTATATCTACAATGGTTTATTGTTATGGATTTAATCTCTCCTTATGTGTCTCTCAGTGAGGTCTTTTTAAACCTGACTAATGCCACTTCACCAGTTGAAAGCTGGATGTCATGATATTAAAGTGCACCAGGATTTTAACAGAGTGATTCAGAAAACGGGCCTCATTCACAAATAATGAGTACTCACAAATCTGTCTTCAGAAAGTGTAGGCTGTACATGAAAACACATTTATAACCGCAGTGGCACATGTCTGACCACCAGGGGGCAGTGTTTCATTAAAAAAGTATATACAGTAATACAGTGTATGTATACAGTACAATTTTAACATACATTGGAAACAGCATCATGAGCTTGTTAAATAAATAAAAGTACATATTGACAGAAAAAGTCAGTTTTATCTCTATTTACTGGTACAATGGGGTTGTGTCATGTGTTTGTGTTGACTGTGTTTATGTGTGAACTTATTGTCTTCCTAACTGCTCTGTGTACGACTTGTGTCCAGAATCAGGACATTGAGTTTACACAATTTATATTCATGTGCAAAATGTTTGTCACAGTCACCTGATGCATATTCTGTGTCAGATCACACCACGGGACATAAATAATACAATGTGAATGTGAGGTACATTAGATTATTATATATAATTGTTAATTATAGCTATTATTAAAATTGATGATAGTTGTATATAGTGTATAAAACGTCTCCATCTCAGCAACAATTCTTATTTTTTATTTTATTTACTGACATTATTTACTATATACTGTATATATTTAGATAATTTACATGATTTCATTTTGGTGCCTACAATCTGTTGTGTGTTATTAGTATTTTTCCCTTCATTGTGTACATTTGTGTTCTATTTATTGTTTTAAAGTTAGTTTTGGTGTACTAATGCATGTTTACAACAAATTTTTCAGATATAATTACAACCATACAAGTTTAAGTAGTGAAACTGTGGGTGGGAGTAAATAAGTTTTACTCATTCTCACTTCCTTTCTAGCTGCTATATATTGATAGCAAATTATTGTATATGCTTTTTATATTTGTGTACACATATAAATATAATATGTAAATTTTGTGTTATTTCTGTTATTGTGAACAACGGTGTACATAGGGTGCACAAGCTTAAAACAAACCAATCAGTCAATCAATCAATCAATTAATAAAATATCAGTACATGTGACCACAAATATTTCTGAATTTTAAGGTATTTCTTTTTCTGCCAGCTTTTTACCTTTATTTTCTCCCTTTTATCACACATATATGTACTATCTTCACTTTACACTTTCAAAATGCTTAAGTTTTAATACATTTGGGGGAAAATATCCATTATATTTTTATGTTTCATCATTGTGTGTCATCACATCAAAATAGATTTCAACCTAAATGGGTGGAACAATGCCATATAAGAAAGACACTCCCCTGTTTACTCAATGCTTTAAACTTGTACACATGTTTTTCTTCTCCTTATGTTTGAGTAAAGAATGCGCACATAGATATTTCTGTATTTATGTCAGCTTTAAAATGACATACTGATAGAAATGACTCAGTATCCAGTGAGTTTCTGTAATTGGTGTGTAGGAGCCAAGTGGGTGGGATCAGGATGCTGAGGTCACCTCTGATTGGCTGTGTGGTGAGGCACGGTACTAGATTGAAATTATGTAAAATAAATAAATACATTTAAAAAATTAAAGTGTAACAAGGCATAACAAGATGAAAATTATGTAAAAGATGCAAAAATATGTATAAAGACAAATCGTATAATATATAAAATCAAATTAGACGAAGAGACAAAACTACACCTGTGGTCTCTGATTTAGTGCTTTTTTAAAAATAAATATAGAAAATTAACTCAATAAGACAATGTAAAATTTAACTTTTAGTGCAGTACAGAGGTTCACTACTTCGAATTTAATCAGCATCTGCCCTGGTACAAGAGTGGATAAACTTTAATTTGAGTGCATTTACTTTGGACATCCTTTGAGGTGACATGTCGACACAAGCAATGTCAGCAATATTCTGTCTTACAATATTGATATGGGCTTGTTGTCCCTCACACATTTTCACACATATTTTGGTTCTACAACATAAATACTGTCAAACGAATTTATTCAAATCTCTATGGGTCTATTGTTCACTGTCCTGGTTTGAAGTTTATAGACAGGAGAAATATAATGTTATTATGTTAAGTTATTGATGAGAAATGAGGATGGAATTAAATTAGTTTTTTTTTCTTCCCACTCCTTTTCGAGCCTAAATTAATGAATTTGAGATACTGAATTTGCATGTATTCTGTTGAATGTATTTGCACTATCAGATGTTGTTGTATGCAGGTCATTTATGTTGTAAAATACTTAGTCACTTGGTCGAACTAAAAATAAAATGAATAAATGAATGTTATCTAAGTCTGATTTTAAGGTTAAAAAGATAAGCGTGATGGAAACACATGCAGCATCCAGTGGGTCTGGGTGTGGGGGCTGGATGGGCCAAGAGTTTAAGTTTAGTTTTTTCTAGCTAAGAATTAAAAAAAAAAGAAAAAAGTAATTATTTGCATCTGTTTGTGTCTGTGTGATGCAACCACACATTTGGAAACACAAAACATATTTTGCTACAAATATTTTATCATAATATTTGAGAATGTGTCTGTATTTACACATATATGCATGATGTGCATATTTGTAAATTCACATACACATTGATGAATAAATAAGGGGAAAGACAATTAAAAAATTAAAAATGAGTAAAAAAAATACAGATATTTAAGTTACACAGATATATTGGTAAGTATCATAACTTCTATGTAAAATTTCACTTTTCCTGCAGTCCAGAGGCTGAGTATCAGTACTTCTATATAATCCGCATCAGTACAAGAGTGAATAAACTTTTACTTGTGTACTTTTACTTTTGACATCCTCTGAGGTGACATGTTATCTAAGTCTGATAATAAGGTTAGAAAATGAGCTTTAAAACGACATGTTAGAAGACATGCAGGATCCAGTGGGTCTCTATAATTGGGGTGTGGGGGCCGGGTGGGCGGGGTCAGGATGCTGAGGTCATCTCTGATTGGCTGCAAGGGTGAGGAGTGGGACGGGAGCGCGCTGCCAGCTGGCTGAAAGGGAAGAGCTCAAAACAGGCAGGACACAAGTGAAAGGACAAAGAGACGACTTCCACATCTCCTTCACTCCAACAGGTCCCGAACATCTCGTCGTGTTCTTGGAGAAGTTCTTCTGCCGGTTGTTCGACTATTCAGAGTAAGTTTCAACCAAACCTTCAACCGCATCCGTCCTCACTGTCTGGCACGTGCAGCCTGAGGAAAAGTTAGTTTTGCTTTTAAAATTATTATATATATTTAAATTATATTCTTCTGCACAGCTTTGTAAGACTGAGTCAAGTTCTTTTCTGTTTTTTTTTTATTTATTTTTTTTAGGTGTTTCTGTTTTATCTTTGTGAACATAGCCTACATGAAAACATGTAAATACGTTTTTACGCATTTCGTTCATCATCCATTATCATTTTAATAAGTTTGGGTCAAAATCACCATTTTTAAAGTGTATGACACCATAGGAAGTATATTTTAACAGTGTAAAAGTTATTCTGGCAACACTTTTTAAAATTGTTTATTTCGAGTTTGTGCACTCCATATACAATACCTAATGTATACATTCCATTATATGCACAGATATACATAAAGAATTTGCTTTAAACACTATATGCATAGAGAAGTTTACATAAACAATATACATAGAGAAATATACACAGATAAATATGCATAGAGACATGGGTTGTAAACACTATGTGTACACAATACACATAATTCATGAATATATATACAGCATTTCACTTTTAAAATAGAACCATAGTAGCCCGATAAGGAGTGAGAAGAAGTAGAATTTAATTACTCCCCCCAGTTAAACTATATAAACAAATTAGCTGCAAACATGCATTATTAGTACACCCTGATTAGTTCATGTATGTAGAAATAATGAATCTTATAGCAAGTATTTATGTACATAAAGACCATGTTACCATATGTGAAAAGTGACTAACACCACTGCACTATTTATTAATTAGAATGTTGTTAATTTAATTAGTAATTAGGTGCATTATGTTTATTTTATTATAATTTTTTTTCTGGTAAATTTTGGGTGAAACATGCACTGGATCACACTGACCCTGGAACATTATTGCTGCTCCTGACACATAACCATTTAGAGGGGTTAAGTGTAAATGGTCACCCTGTCATTTTGCATCTTATTCTGGTTTCATCATTGTTTTATGTAGAAACTACCGGATTGTTCACTGTATCAGTGTGGGCTTTTCTTCTTGCAGATGTAACATACAGTATAGTGACGAATGGTTTTCATTAGGAGGGCAGTAAATTTGTCAAAACTTACAACTTTCCCAGTTATCCAGTGTGATTTTCAACAGGGAGTTTATACGTATTAATTTTTATAGAAGGCTATATATTTTATGGCAAATGACAAAGTGATAAGTGACTGTGAATGTTCTGTTTTTTGGGAGGGGCTTGGGTGTATTGCCTGCGCTCTTTTAATTTTCCACATTAAGGTGTATCTTTATTGGCGTGTGTCGACCTGAGTGATGTGCTCCCGCTCACAGTAGTTGTCATAGAGGTGGGTCTAATGTGGTGTAGTGTGGTTTAATTAACTGATTATGTAACCAGATGCACGGGGAACATTAAAAGCCTCCTTTTGCTGAACTTCCTTTCATGGGGAGATGGACCAGATGTTTTACCCCTGACTTGAACAGCGCTGTGACGTCTCATGCAGTGTGACGATTAATTAACCGTGGGATGTTGTTTCAAGGCTGTCAGCTCTGGAGTTTGTTTGGTCGTTACTATGACGTCGTCTCGGAAAGCACCCCCCTCTCCCCTGTTCTTCTTCAGTGAACTAGCAGAGGTGGAGGTCTCCCTTTCTCCTTCCCCCTTTTCCTTACTTTGGCTGTCCGTCCTTTCCTCCCTTTCCGCTGAAGCATTTCTCCCCAGGGGATTTTAGTTCCTCCTCTGACACTTTGATGGTCTGCCATGAAATATTGAGGTGGAGAAAACTTTCCCTCTGAACCTTGGTGTGCTGCCTTCAGGCGCAGATGAGCAGATGAGTGAACAGGGCAGCGCCCTCCCTGCAGGAGCCCACATTTGCTCCACATTAAACTGTCAGAAAGAAAGTGAGAGGAATCTTTGTCTCGGCAACATGACCTTCCTTCCCTTCTTCTCACCCTAACCCAAAATTCCCTCCCATTCCAGGACATACTGTTTGCTCAATATGCTATGAAATGGTAGTGATTGATTCTTCAGTCTATACAGTATTTGTGGTCGAGTAGCGGCCAAGGACAGGTATTTGGGAGATCCATAAGCCAAACCAAACTGTTTCTGTCCAAGACTTTGTGCTCAAACTGTTCACTGTTTTAAATTATAGACAGACCTATAACACACACACACACGAGAAAAAAAGACAAATATTCTTAAATATGATCAAACTATGTCGTGTTTAGAAAAATAATGTGCCAACAGAGCAAATAACACTTGGCTTGATTTCATGGAACTATAATAAAAGCCTAGTCACTGAAAGACCTACAGGGCCATAAAAGTAGACAAAAAACACCACAAAATTTAAGTGAGCTGTGCAAATTTTAGTAACTAAAACTAAGGATGCACAGATGTATCAGATATATGTGACCAACATTTGTTTGTTGTGTGACATTCATGACTGTTTCAGAAAATCATGTAATGAGGGCCAGAACAAATGTAAAACAGCACATTAATTATGACATTTGTAGGGTTTCTTTGTTTGTGGCACAGCAGGGGTAGAAAAAGAGCAATGGCATTAGCTGGTGGTCAAATTGTTATTTTAACCTTGTGTATCTGCATCACTGTATCTCCAATGGAAACATTTCATTTAGATTTTTTTTATATTTATATATATATATGTTTTCATCGTTTTGTTTTTTTTGTTTTTTTTTGTTTTGTAAACATACACAAAAACAAAATAATAAAACAAAATACAGGCTGGGAGTGTTCAAATATAAATAAATACAATTATATATACACACACACACACGTATGTATATATATATATATATGTGTGTATATATATATATATATATGTATGTATGTGTATGTATATATATGGAATGTAAGTATATATATTGCATGTATGTATGTATATTAAAAAAAAATAGAGATGTCTCTACACACACACACACACACACACACACACAAGCGTACATACACATATACATACAGTGCTCTGCGTAAATGAGAGTACCCCAACAGATTTGTCATAAAACCTTACGTTTTCTTTGAGAACCAACATTTTCTGTAAGACACTATATAACATATGTTCTCAGGTAAGGAAATGTTCTATAAAACTGTCTAAATTTTTTGGAAACTATGCTTATGTTCATTGAGATATTGATTAAAATCTTACTTTTTAAAGGGCTGTACTCATTTATGCTGAGTACTGTATGGGCATATACATTCATTACATACGTATGAGAGTTTCAATATACATTATGTTGCAACAAAATACAATGCGATGGAAGCTGAATAGAAAGAAAATAATTTTTTATACAAATGTTCTTATCATGACAGCAGATATATTCACATTAATATAGTCAAGGAATGATTTCCATTTTCTTTCTAAGACATTGGTCTTATGGTGCATGACACAGGTCAGAAAGTTCTATTAATATCCTATGCCACCCCAAAACTGAGGGGATTTTATTTTAAATCCAGTAATGTAGAATATTTCCCTCGCACAGAATGCCTCAACGTTATACAGTTTTTTCTGATATACATCGGGTACATGGACACTAGGAAGGCCTACAAGCAGAGAAACTGGGTAAAATTCAAGATCCATTTTGAGAACTTTTTGTATTTAAAATAATACATCATTCCAATATTTTTGTATTTTTATACAAGACCAGAGACAGATCACCAATTCGTGTCCTACATTTAAGACAAACTGGAGAGACATCCTTTATTTTGGAAAGGAAGCATTGATATTTAAAACATGTTTAAGATTCTGAAACTGACAAATTGTAAAAATAAGGATGTTATTTGTTTGCAAGGATAATGTACAAACTCTTAGCTTGTTACTGCTTCAATTGCCTGTATTAGGTGGAATATCTTGTTAAGAAAAAGTTGTTTAAATTTTCTCCGTTTTAGAGAAATTATAAGATCAATCTGGTAGATACAAGGACTGTTTTGTATTCCACCATCATTGTGTGCATTAGTGTTAACATCTATCCTCCCCTTGAACTGGTTGCTGCTGTAAAATGTCACCTTTCATGTCAGTGACTGAACATTTCAACAGCTCTTTTCATGGTGTCTTATCCAGTTTGAAACACGCTAACGTGAACACTTTTCTCTGTGTTTCCCCTTAGATACCTGTTATTTCCTCCCTGGTCCTGCATCATGCTACGCCCGGTGGCCGTCTACTGTCTGTTGTTCACCTTGTGGACGTGGTGTGAGGCCCAGTCAGACTCTGGCACCCCTCTAATCCAACTGCGTCTGGCCGGGGAGAAGCGTAAACATTACGAGGGTCGGGTGGAAGTTTTCTATAACGGAGAGTGGGGGACAGTGTGTGATGATGACTTCTCCTTCTCCGCTGCTCAAGTGGTGTGTAGAGAGCTGGGCTTCATCGACGCAGAGTCCTGGTCGCCGTCGGCCAAGTACGGAAAAGGAGAAGGTAGGAACATAGTTATAGAGTTTATTATCATCTGAATAAATCTTTGACGCATTCTTATTATGATTTAATCTCATTCGGAGGTAGTATATCTGTCCGTACAGTTTCATATGTTCCATGAAAATGACTGGATGAGGTACAGATTTCCCCTTGTCTGAGTGTTAATACCTTCAAGCACTGGTTTCCCCATTAGAGCAGAAGTGAGGCACGCCAATCAGCATGAAGGGGGGGAGTGCTGGAAACTGGGTGTGTTCGGCAGACACGTAATCTCATCTCCGTCTCCTTACTCCTTCCATGACTGTAAAACCTCTGATGAGATTCCCAACTCTATAAATATGATATCTGCTGCCGATGGTGGTGGTAAGCGTAAGTTTGTAGCTGTAAATTAAGCCGGCGTCCTCTGTTAAAGACACAATTTTCCCCACAGGGTCTACCACATCCAGTCAGCCACTTCAAAAGTCAACTAATTAACTTTTGCTTTTAAAACACCACAGTCACTTGAGCTATTTGAAGACTCACACTCATCAACTCATGCTCCCTGTTTATGAAACCTTGCATAATATTCGCTGGAGGCAATCAAGAGGTGTTATACTACCAGTGGATGTCATGTAGTGCAGTTCCTGTTTTAACACTTCAGACAGCAGGGTTTTACATTTTAATAATCATGTACATGTGTAATGTGTCATGATGTGTAATAGACTCTGTTCACTAGCTCAGTGACGTACCGCCGATCTCGACAATGGTCGGCAAGTTAGTTTTTGGTTGACTCCAGTCTCAACAGTGGGGAAATGAATGGATAGAAAAACTGGAGTGCTTCAACGGTCACAAAAAGGAGCAAATCTAATATGAAGGATACATTTAAGTTTCACAGAACAGTGGGTGGATCCAGTGAACATTCCTGTGTGTCACTTTGCATTGGATTGAGTTGCTATAATAGTGAGATGAGCTAAGCTAAAGACGCTAAAGGCCTCCTTTGAGTGCAGTGGATAAGCAAAATATGAAGGATGGAGTTTGTTGTTCCTGTGTTTAAACCTGTTCACTGAGTAGTACTATGGATTTGATCCTTGTCCAAACGTCTGATACATACCTTTATGTGATGAGTAACAACACACCCTGTCATTTGTTTTATGTGTTTCCATTGCACTCCAAGAACAGGTCTGTAGCTTAACTTATTTCACGATTGGAGTGACTCGATCCAGTGAAAAGGGATACACAGTAATGTTCACTGTGGAACTGAAAAGTATCTTTCATATTAGATTTACTCCTTTTTCTAACAGTTGAAGGGCTCCAGAGCTAATCTTTGGTGTAGAGGTCAACCAAGGTGCATTTTTAGAGGCCATTATGACAAGTTTCCAACATGAAAAGGCCAGTATCTGAACCAAACCATTGAACTGAACATCAAAGTCAAGCAGTGAGTATGTAAGTTAATAAATCAAAGAAATAAACCTAAAACTGGACATCAAACTAACTGTATGTAGGTGATTCTAGATACACTTTTTATTTTTTCAGACATTAGTTTCCCTTTAGGGGTGCCAATCTCTGAGATGCACATCTGCTTTGAAGTAGTTGATACATTCTTAATCTTGACATCACATTTTCCTCAATGATCCTCATCGTCTGAACTAAAAACAAATAATTTTTGTCCAGCTTCTGGTAACATTCTGCTGCATAGAAATCACTAATAATATTCATATCCAAACTAAATCATCGGGACCTAAAAAACATTACGTATTATATCGTGTAACATTTGAAAGACATTAAGAGGGTTCTTCTTTGATGAAACCTAGGTGGTGTTTTAGTTTTTGGTAGTATCCATTTGAACTCTGTGGTTCTTGGCCACAGATTAACTGTGCGTGTATGTGCATGGACGGAAACTCGTTTTATCTGTGTTTTGTTGTTGGTGCAGACACATGGCCATAAAAGTGAGTAAAAATATTTTCCATTTCCCATCATGATGACATGTACACCGGTGATAGAAACCGCCAAATGATTTTAATTACAGGCATGTACAAGGACATCCCTTTTGGATCCAAACTGTGTCTCCTGCAGCGCTGTTAATCTAATCCTCAGCTCCCTTTAAACATCCATTATCTGCATGTTTTACTTGCTGTTGCTAATTTATAATAGCTAATTAAGAGTTTAAAATGCAACTGAGAAAGAAAATCATTTTATTTGGACCTTCTTGGGAGTTGACCTTTGCTCACGTTGCTGAGATTTTCAAGTGTGGTTAAGTTGAAGTGCCAACAAAAGCCCATTTGGTAATTTCATGGCTCCCCGTGTCCTGGACTCTGTGTTGGTTTCACTGGCTTGTGAAATGACATTCCCATAAGACTTGCAAATACTTTTAGCACAGCAGATTTATCACAGCTGGCTAAAATAAAATGCTGGTTTGTTTAGGAGAAGTTTAACTGAGACTTTGCTGAAAATGTTCCAGGGGTGATTATCTGCTGCAGGGAGGCGTCTACGTGACTGTGCAACGTGCAGTCACACTCTCATGGCATGATTAGGATGTTCCTCTGCACCGTACGCTGTTAAAATGATGAGCAGTCCGGTGGTGGTTACCATGGCGATAGTTGTGTGGTTTCCCCTCACAGCTGACTCAGAACAGCTGGACAGCAGATGATCCTCTTTAACCGTAACAACATTTATTAGGCTTTTTTTTTTTTTTTGGCTGAAAGATGGTGTTGGGTCATTTCGAAGCCCAAACACAGCTCCACGTGAGTAAGTTTGCTGTCTCTGTGATAGATGTCAGTGGAAATGTTGAAAAAGATGCAAGGAGGGTATGACACAAGAGATGAAGCCAGTAATCCAGGCAAGTTTTAACCCTTTTAAGACTGTCATATAACAGGCAGCCGAGGTGTCTTTATGTTTTCTTTGCAATAAAAGTGTCAGGAAATGTCTTTTTTGACCATTTTTTTTTTGCACTTTTGTTTTCAGGAAGAACTTAACTTTCGATATCTGGTCATTAATTATCATTATTATAAATAGTAAGTGCTTAAAACAGTGTGTTTTTCTGGTCAGTATCTGTATTGAGTTTTTCATATAACAAAAACAAACAAAAAAGTTAAATGCAAATGTAAAGCAAGAGGCTGAAGAGACATGAATAGAAGTTTACGCCATGTGTAATAAAAAATAAAGTACAGTTTCTATTCTTTCACAACATGTCATTATGAACAGCCAAATATACATATAAACACAAACCAACATGGACAAGCACATAAACAAAAAAACAGTGATGTCTTAGACCAAAACAACCAAAACAACAGTGGATGGGGCCACATCATACATAAACAAAAAAATCATATATGTTTGGGGCGGCCATGGCTCAGGATTTAGAGTAGGTCGTTCAGTAACCGAAGGGTTAGTGGTTCAACTCCTGCTCTGTCCTAGTTATGTGCTGTTGTGTCCTTGGGCAAGACACTTCTAACAGAGGAGCTGACAGACTGAGAGGAATTCTGTTAAACCACCTGAACCAAACTGCTGTTATAGATCACATAGCATACAGCTTCATTACTGTTTTCCATCGAATATGTGTTTAATGTCCATTACTTGTATTAAATCGCTGAACATTACAGGCACTTACTGATCCGTACATATTGGCACACCATAATTATTTGCTAAATATGTTTCCATGGCACTTATTCACAGTTGACATTTATGAATAGGCTAAGTTTTCCACCTCTCCCAGGCATGAAAACATTTTTAATGATATTTTGAGTGATTGTTTTTTTTTTATTCTCTGGATTTTTTCAGGGTTTTTTTGTACATATTGAACAATGGAAAAGTACCCGATGTTTTTTTGTTTTTTTTTGTTTTTTTTTGAATGAATGTGAGAACTCATCTGGTCTTCTGTCGATGTGTCTCCATCCCAGGTCATATCTGGTTGGACAACGTACACTGCTCAGGTGGAGAGAAGAGCTTGGCTCAGTGTCAGTCCAACGGTTTTGGAGTATCTGACTGCAAACATTCAGAAGATGTCGGGGTGGTGTGCACCCAGAAACGCATTCCTGGATTCAAATTCATCCGGGCCCAGGGCAACGGCGAGGAGGTACGTTCCCATGGAGCAACGTGGTATTGAATGTGCAGCCAGGTACATAAAGTGGATTAACAGAAAACAGACAGATGTAAAGAGCAGAGAGGAAACACTTGATCAGACATTAGATGACTCTCAAGTTGCATCTGCAGGTGGTTTAAATACACACATGAAACCTGAACAGATGTTCAGCCCAAATAAAAAAAAAAATGAACAAACGTTAGGCTTCAGATGAAAGGAAAAAGTTCATAGTGGACTGTTACAGGTGACTTATGCCTGAAATGAATCATCGTCTTAAGGTACTTTCCAGACTGAGCAAACGAAGATAAAAAGTCTTACATAAAATCAGTCTGTCTGGATTATAAGAAACAACAATACGATTCATAACCCAAAAAGATCTGATGATACTTTAGTGTCAGTTCCCAAATGAATTTTTCTCTATATTTAACTTTTCTCAAGTGATTTATCACCATTTATTTTAATATTATCATCAGTATTTTGCATTTTATCAGTGAAAATCTTGTATTTTCCTGTATTTATTTCACTGATCACATACATGTTCATTAAACTTAACTCAGAGTAATTACCTAGAAACCTCAGAAAGAGGAAAACTGAAGAAAAAGTCACTTTTTCAGCAAAGATATCACAAACATAAAAACAAGCATCTCTATCTACTGTCATTGATCCAACTCCATGGGTTTTACTGGTAAATTGATGTTGTAGAAAATGACAGTGTTTCCATGGTAACTACAGAGCATCTGAACTGAACTGGGTCATATGTAATGACCATAAAAAGATGAGTAACTGTGTTTTGCACCAATTATTTATATGTATTTAGGATTATTATATTGATCAGATATGACCCATTTGAATGTTCAGGGGCTTTGTAGTTACCATGGAAACACCATCATATTCTACAACATTGACTCACCAGTTAATCCCATGGATTTTGATTGATGGCAATGGATGGACACACTTATTTTATATTCATTTAATGATAGATTTTACAAAAAAAATTACTTTTTCTTCAGTTTTCTCTGTTTTGGTATCACAACCTTTGGATTTACTCTAAGCTTTAACCCATAAAGACCCAGTGTAATATTTGTGTTAGTCCTCAGATGAATTTTTCTCTGTATTTAATTGTCCTTAATTGGTTTATCACCATTAATTGTTATATTGTCTTCCGTATCTTGTGTTTTAAAAAAAATGAATAAATAAATCAGGTATTTTCCAACATTTCATCTACTAATCATGTAGATGTTCATAAAAGCATAGTGTAAAGTTGAGGGTGATTATCAAAAATGGAAAAAAAAAAACTAAATAAAAAGATGGATAACTGTATTTTACACCAATTATTTACATATATTGATAGTATTAGTGGATCATCAGGTATTAAACATTGTAGATAAGTAGATGCACTGGTTACCAATAGCTGTTTGGGTCTTTTATGGGCTTTCAAAAATGTAAAATTATGAAACTTGTCTTAAGCAGAATACAACACATTTGGACACTGTTATTTTTCTTTCACTGACACTGGTCATATTGAAACAGTTATTCCCCTCGGTGGGTATCATATGTCCAGAAGCCAATGAAATAATCCATGTGTCAGCTAGAATGGAGCTGAACGTCCACTCCACCATTTGCACTAATGACTTTGCCAGGCTCCCATTTGTCTCTGTCTGCCTACACCAGACCCCCACTCTGCAGCCTGGTGGGAGATTTTGGAGATGACTCATAGTCCGAGATTGAGGGAAGACCATTGAGTCTAGAGAGAATGCCCCCGCACCGGATGGAAAGTTAGTCTGAATTTGCGGACGTGACGGGTGAAAGGGAAGGACAGTGGAACACAGAGACATTCCTCAGCTTGTCCAGACATTACTGTACAGGGTTCCCCTATTAAAACTGCTGCTGATGGAAATGAAACAACCTTTCCTTTGCAGATTAGAAGACAGTCATCGCTTTTTATGACTTCATGAATGCATCCCAGAGGTTTCGTGTGAGATGTGGATTTCTCAGTGACAGTGTTTTTACTGGATTTTACGAAGGTCAGTTTATACGACAATGCTCTCAGGAGAAAACGACAAAATATTTGATGAGATGTGCCTTTTGTTTAGATGGCAACAGCGTTTTGGGGGGGTTGAAAACACAAAAAAAGTGAAACCATCTTTTGAAATCTTAAAAATGCTCCACTGTTGTGTCACGTCTAAAGCAGGGGTGTCAAACTCATTTCAGTTCAGGGGCCACATTTTGACAAATGTGATCTTAAATGAGCCTGTTAGAGCTGATAATGTTACAATAATGCAAAATGTTACAGCGATGCATAATGTTTAAAAAAAGTTATAAAAACTCATAATGTTACAACTGGTAAATAATGTTACAAATAATAAATTATTGAGTCACTTACAATGTTATAAAATTTTTACATTATGTGAAGATTTTTTACCAACTGTATAATTTAACTTTTTTTTTTTTTACTTTTTTTGTAACATTTTGTGTCATTGTAACATTATCACCAAT
>JAPTGZ010000022.1:31784558-31795295 GCA_029814645.1 Fowleria isostigma | reverse complement strand
GGAGGGGAGAGAACTTTTCTCTGTGGGGCGGGTGAATCTGGAGGAATGATGATCTGATGGAAAGAAAGGAAAAGGACAGAACAAAGAGGACAGCAAAAGGATAAGATCAAAAGAGTTAGAACAAAAAAAGGACAGTATGAGAAACAAAACAGACACCAAAAAGCCAAACTGATTAAACAAAAAATCTGTTGTATATGCCACTTATTTCCTTGACTGCAAGCCAACCAAACATATGCTGTGAGAGAAATATATTACTGCCAACTGAATGTGGTTCCAGAGGAATATTGACAACTCCTGTCATGCGTTTCTTATCTCTACCTTATCCACAGATGGCTTTTCTTCCCGTGTTCGCTGTGGGTTGGACATGACGATGACTCCCTCTGTCAGCCAGTCATCTGGCTGCTGTTTACGTCTGCGCTCAACTCGCCCAATTCCCAGTTTCCCCTGTAGCTCCTCAATGAGTCGGTCTTGTGAGTTGCTTTTATTCACAATGATGGGTCCCATTTTACGTCGCAAAAGCCCCTCTCTGTACATTGGGTGCACATTGGAGGTCTCTTTGGTTCGGCGGATAACTGACTTGAGCTGGAGAATACATGATAAGGAGGTGTTGTGCTATTCATCACAAGGTCTGTGATGAGTTACATACACAAGCAGGGCAGGCAATGTCTTGTTGGAGCGGCAGCAACACTCAAGCAGCTTCAAAAAAATTCTATTTCTGTTAAAAATGCTTGCCTATTTTTGTCAGGCACTCATGAGTGAATCAAATTTGCTAAGAAAGTCTCCCACTACATGAATTAAGTCTCATCTGTTTATCAAAACTACTTCTGTATCTGCACAAAACATGCAGGAGTTGTGACAAAATGCTTGCAAATGCGCCTGCAAGTGCAAAAGCAGGACAGTCCAAAAAAAAAAAAAAATCTGTGTATCTGCAACATATGCACACCCCTCGGGCATTCATTTCTTTGTGTACTTTCTATGTGGTGATACAGTCAGTGATCAAAAAAGTATTGCTGGCATCATCCTTTGGTTGCGTAAACTTGGCAGTCCATGCCCTATGACTAACACAGCAATGTTGACTGATGCAAGTGAGGGCCTGTGCAGACATCTTTTCAGCAAAGCTTTCAACATCAGCCCACCAATAGTCTTGAAAGGAAGACTTTACCTTCAAGCCATTGTGTAACTGCTATGCAATGACACTACATGCATCACACCACAAAAAAAAGTCTGAGGAATTTCTCTTCATCAATACCCTTTAGCTACTACTCCACTGAATCTCTCCCAAAATGAGCTCATGATTACGAACATATTTTGTTCAGTCATGTAACACAGCCATTTTGCCACTACTGTCTATAATAATTCATTTTTAGATGACATGGTCAAATAACCGCATGGGGCCTTAAAGCTTCAACAGCTACATGCCAGCAGCTTATTTTGGGAGAGTTAAGTTTAGAGGCTCCTACTTGTCCACAAGCAGATAGCCTCTCCACAGCAGAGGGCTGCTGTAGAGGCAGGTCCAGCGCTGCATCTGGTGTCCCGGGGCAGGTCGAGGGCGTGAGACAATCGTCAATCCAGCTGGACTCAGTCATGGGCGTCAGGGTTCCTTCGCGGCCGAGTTCTGGATAAATCACATCCTCCTCATCCCATTGTCTGTCATCATATCCAGGTGAAATAGAACAAGGTGGTTGGATCTCTGCACCTCGATCTGGTTGGGTCGAGCTGGGGGCTAAAAGTTTGTCTAAAGTATCATCCAGTAGCGGTTCTCGGCAAGGCCAGGTTAAATCTAATATGTCGCCTCCTTGCTTTTGTGGTGGGGGGGAAGACGGGATGTTTGATGAGACAACAGCAGGTGAAACAGGAGATGCTCTGGGACTGCTGGTGCCTTGAACTGTGAATGTTTTTCTGATGACTGCTGGAGAATTTTTTGGAACTGCAGTCTCACTCTTTGGAACCGTGATTGGACTTGACAGCCGTGGAAACATTATTGGAGAAGCACATTTGGGATACGATTCTGGACTGGAACTCTTGGGCACAGTTGGTGAACTACAGATATTAGGGAGCGTTAAGGGACTTGAAACCTTTGGAACTGGACTCGAAAGCCTTGGAATTATCAATGGACTAGCGCATTTGGGAAGAGTTTCTGGGTTAGAAATGGTAGGGACTGGGATCGGACTTGCAGTACGTGGCACTGGACTTGAAAGCCTTGGAACTGTTACAGGACTAGAAATCTTTGGCACTGTTTCTGTAATAGTTGGCACTGGATTGTCACTTTCTACAACTGCCTCTGGACTTTGACTGATGGTAACTGGGCTGTAACTATTAAAAACTGGGCTTGAAGTCTTGCCAGCCTGATTTTGATTTGGTGTTATATCAGCAGAAACAACTGGACTGGGGCTTTTAGCAGGAACTAGACCAGGACTTGCTCTAACAGTACTTGGACTTGGGCTCTTTGCAACTGGATTAATATTACTTGCAGAACTTTTAGAGACTGACAGTGTAGGGCTTTTAACATCAGTCTCACCCGAGTGTTTTTGGGCACTGAAGGTACCGAGGCTCTCTATATGAGAGATCTGAGAGGTGACGCTGCCGCCAGCATCTTTCCCTTGGACTGCAGAGCATTCAAGACTCTTGGATGTTGAAAGAACTACAGAGGGAGCAGCTGAATGGGCAGAACCATCTTCATCTATATGAAGTTCAAATGGTAGAGGGGTAGAGGAAGGAGTAATAAAACTAGAGGGTAGAAAGGTATCTGTTGAACCAATAGGAGGATTTATAGGTGGGGCAGGTCCTGCATGGACGGCTGGCAAACCAGCTGCCAACATAGGGTCTACTTCTTCCTGATTTATAGACAACTGAGAGCCAGACTATGAGAGAATGAAATAACAATAAGGACAAGACATACAGTAGTGGAAAGAGAGAAAGAATAGAAAAAAATCAGGTTGAGAAAGAGGGAAATTAACAGCAAAGTGTCTCACATGCAAAACCAAGAAGAAGAAAATTAATGCAGAGGGTTGTTTTAGAAAGAATACAAAATGCAGAATTAAAATATGTAACAGACTTTTCATTTCTTTTCTGTTGTCTTATCAACAAAAATGCTATACTTTGTGTGCTCAGGCCTGGTGACTCCTAATTAAATTGCTTGACATTTTCCAGAAGTTAGTTTTGCTGCATCAACTGGTCATCACAACCTCTGTACTTGCCAGCTTGCTACAGTAACACAAAGTCACAGGTATAAATACTGAAGTTCAAAGGTCGTCCGCAAAATAGCTGAGAGATGACTCTGAAACACACATCCGATACTGACCCAAATCTGGAATATTTTGCTGTAGTCAACAAAAACTAGTCCCAAATTATGTCACATAGCTGAAAACCCTACCACTGTTAATTTACTTATAAATATATGCTTTTTTATTTTTTATTGTATGCAAAAATCACCTGCACTACAGTCCCCTAAATGTCCCTGTGGAGCACAATCAGTAGCAAAAGCCAATATATAACAACAACAACAACAACAACAAAACAACAACACGGAAAATATGGACATTCTGATCCACAGTTAATTTAGGTCATCCAAACCTCTAAGCACATGCAGCATAGTCTTAAGTAGCTGCATGATACCAAAAATAAACATCCTTTAACAAGTGTACCATCCCTAGAGCCACATAGTACTGTGACTTGTGAAGTGTACTTACATTACTTTGGACTTTGAAGTCGGACAGGGAGGCCATTAGCTCATCCAGCTCTCGTGTGGCAGATGAGGCGGACATTCTGGCCTGTTGCTGTGCTGGTGTTTCCTCTTGTCCATCTGTTTGTTCATCTGACACTACCAGTGGAGTGGGACTAAAACAGTGGGGGAAAAAAAACAAACAATAAATTGGATTTTCATGCCAATAGAAGCACCTTCAACACCAGAGGTTGCCATGATATTCTAAAACAGAGGTCTTAAACATGCGGGCCGGGGGCCAAAACCGGCCAGCCAACAGGTCCAATCTGGCCCATGGGATGAATTTGTGAAGTGCAAAAATTAGACTGAGGATATTAACAATCAAGGATGTAGAACTGATTTTAGTTCAGGTTCCACATTCAAATCAGTATTATATAAAGTAAAATAATAGCATAATAACCTATAAATAGTAACAACTTCATTTTTCTAGGTTCAACTGGACTAGTTTTGCTGCAGAAGAGTAAAACTAGTCCAGCTAAACCTCAAACAACTACCACGAAGAACGATGACCTGAACAAATGAGAAATTGAATGCGAAATTATTCTTATTTTAGTTACAAACTCCAAATATTTAACAATACTATACCTGTTACTAGATGTATGTGTGACACTGTTTCTAATATCTATAAATGATAAGTTGGGGCATAATATTATTAAAAGTGCAATTAATTTTCTTACAAATTTAATTTTTTTCAGGTTATTCACATGTTTGTTGTGAAAGGTTTGTAATGTAAACAGTTCATAATTTAATGTTTTTATTGCACTAAAACAAAAAGAAAAAGTTGTAATTATTTATAAGTTATGATCGTATTGCTTTACTGGTCCGGGACACTGAAGATCCAATTGGGCTAAATGCAGCTCCTGGTAGAAATGAGTTTGGACCCCGCCCCCGTTCTACAAAGTAATGTCTTACATGGGCGAGGGCACAGAACTCTCCAGTTCATCCAGGAGGCTCTCTACACTTGGTCGTACGTCCTCTATTCCCCGAACACCGCGTTTGGGCTTCTCCAGAACAGGTGGAGCCATCTTGTTTGCAGCAGGGACTCCGTTCTCCTGAACATGGTGGATGATGCTGCTGGCAGGCAGTGGTGGAGCTGCCTCCTCTGACAAAAACACGAAAAGCCCCATAGGTCCTTAACGTATCCATGATGTTTCAGCAATATAATGAAACACAGCCAAGGCATGACATGATGAAACTCAAGAATTTAGTTATTTTTTTCTTGTTGACAATAACACAAAGAAATCATTAGCAGTTATTTATATCTATCTGGTACAGCCAGACCTTTTGAAACACAACATTTTTCCCTCAAATATTTAATAATAATATTTGCATGTAAAGTTTAAAGGGTGTCCGAAAACTTTTTTTCCACCATTGTACAGAAACAATAATGTGATGCCATTTTCTTGTTAACTGGCTAAAAAAATCCCGACAAAAGGAGTCTTTGCTTAAATGTTTTTAGAAAATTTGCCACCATTTTTAAAAAAAAATGTATTACCATACATTTTTAAGATATGTTGACAAATAATTAAAGGAATTCTATAAGTTTTAGTTACTTTTATTGATAAATAAATCCCATTTAAGCAAAGACTCCTTTCTTGTCATTCACAAAACTTTTGTCCATGACTGTAGATGCTGAAAGTGTTGCATCAAATACAACCCCAATCCCCCCAAAATTTTACAAGTGTTGCATTGATTTTTTGTTCAGTCATGGCCAAAAGTTTTTTGGTTTTTTTTCCACAAAATTTGCTGCCTGTTTTGTTTTTGTTTTGTATTTTTAATTTGCATACATTTCTATGGTACATTGATGAATAATTAAAAGAATTATATAGATTTCAATTACTTATATTGACAAATAAATCACATTCAAGCAAATAATCCTTGTGTGTCATTCTCAAACCTTTGGCCATGACTGTATACTTCATCATTGTGCTTTATGTCATTGATTCTGCAAAGCATCTGTGTAAATTAGACATAATGTATGTTTGTGTTTGGAGGTTGATGAAGATGGTAGGATTCCTATGATACTCAATGCGTAGGTACCTTCTGTGGGGAAGTTGGGGGTGCTCTGTTGGACAGCGTTGAGCTCCAGGAGCAGACGGTCCAGCTCAGACAGGTTACTACCCAAAGAGGAGTTCATGGCAACAGCGGATGAGTCACTAGTCTTCTGCTTATTTGGGAAACTGAAAAGCAGCAGAGAAATAAATGTCATGTCAAATGTTTTATCATAAAACAACTATGAGTAGATCATGTGTCCATACTTTTAATATTCTCCTTGTAACTAAAAACTACAGTCCGATACAATAATATATGATCCTAAAAACTTTCCTGAGGACAGGCGAGCTTTAAGTTATTTTGAGACTGTTGACATAGTGTCCATTCTACCTGTAGACGTGGTCCTCTTCACCAGCAAGCTGTGTTGGACTGCTGCTATCTTTAGACCAGGGACTTCTCTGAGCTGAGTTCAACGCCTGAGGGGGGGAAGTGAAGTTTTAATCACTAGAGAATACCCAGGATGAAGGCATTTACAGTAACATGTACAGAATGCATGTGTCTACCTCCGTTTCATCCAGTCCGTTCAAAGTTTGCTCAGTGGCAATGGGTGGAGAGACGATGTCTTGCTGGGGTTGAGTCCCAACAGGGAAGGAGTAGGCGTTGTCGTCAGACAGGAAGAGGGGACGCTTGGAAATGTGGGATGTTGTGGACTCAAGGTCCGCCAACAAAGCATCTGCACAAACACAAAACCAAAATGTTATCACAGGTTTGGCATCTGTACAACTTTTGGTGTTTTATCTTGAAGAAGTGCTTCAGCTGGATTAAGAGTCGTGCGGACGTCACGCGTCACTACCTACGCCGTCACTTCGAACAGCGACACAGAGGCCTTCACACGCACCTCTTCCAGATTTTAACTACATGGCACAGCAACGCAGAGACCCCACCTTCTGGTTGGCCAATTTATGATCATGTAACACCAGAACTATAAAGGAACAAATGTTGTGGGGCTCCATGTGTTTTTGATTACTACTTATTTCACTTCTGTTCTTGTCTGTTCCTTTTTGCTCCTGATAAACCTGTGTCGTTATGCACATTAATAAACTGCTATAACTTGACTAAACTGTGCCTTTATTTGATTAGGATAATCAATAATTACTAGATGTTGGTATTCCGTTGGTTAACCCATTTTCGTTCAGCGGTCCAGGGTCCATCTCTGATGTTGTCTCTTCCTCGGTCACTTATGCTGTAATACTTTTAAAAGAATGATATGTTTACTGGCTTCTACGAGCTCACGAAGACGCTGCTAAACCAGGAAATGCCGACCAGAAGATATCAAAACCATGGAAACAACACCACAGAGTGGATTTTCAGCTTTAAAACCAGCAGATACCAGCACTACTGCCACCATCCAACTTGGAGGGAAACTACAGCACTTCCATAAAATGATGCCGCTAGTGTGCTGTGGCACTCTAGCACACGACGTACCTACGTGACACAGAGCTACGCGTGACTACAAATCCAGCTTTCAGGATTTAAGTCTTTATCGAGCATGTGATTATTTTTGGTAATTTCCGCATTCACTGCATGACAGTTAAGACAATCTCAGGTCCAATGTGGTCTACAGGATCTGCACGGTCCACCTCTGCATGAACAACGGCTGGGTTTCCATTACCCTCAGAAATGTGCAAAATGTAAATTGTGCAATAAAAAAAACTGGTGATGGAAACACAGAAATGTAGCAAAAACTGGCAAAGATCGCAAAAAAGTTTTCACACTCTCATGAGGCTGTTTTTGAGACATTTTGATAAAGGTTTTGTGCAAAAGTGTAATGGAAACAGATTTTGCACATTTTCATTGGCCACAAGATGTTCAATAACATAACAGTTAGTTAAACATTGCTCAGGTCATTCAGAAATTCTGGATCCACAACTGGTTGGTGAATTCTGTATAATTCTGCCCAATAAAAAAAATTATGCATCTTGTCTTGGGATGATCAGGCATGTTTGCAGAGTGAAATTGTAAGGGTCACCCCCTCACCCCTCTCCGCAAGAAGTACGACATATTGCGAGATGAGTAGACAGGATTCACGCATCAGAAGTCAAACACTCTTCAATAAAAACACCTACAAGTAGTAAATATACTTTACCAAATTGTATAAATATTGTTTTTATTTTGTGGAAAAGTGCAATGGAAACCCAGCTAGTGGGTGTACCTGCTTTGTTAGGTACCATGAAGTAATGGTACTAATGTAAGGAATGATGTTCAAAGAGATAATGTGGATGTTGGCAGGTACCTGGATCAGCACTTATGTTGGTCTAATGTTCTAAAAGTAATGTTTTAATGTTAGAAAATACATGTTCCCTTCACCTTACATGTGTTTTTCTTGTATTTTTTATATACACGTCTTGTTTTTTGTTGTTGTTGTTGCCAATTTTAAGTAAGGAATCAAATATGTTAACTTCACTAGCCTTGATTTTCTTGATTTTTTTATTTTATTTTACAAAATAAAATGTTATTATGTCCTCCAATAACACACAAAGGTTGAAAATGTGAATTTCAGAATATTTCTATGAGTGCCCAATAAAGGGTTCAATCTCCTTCATAAAATACCTGAAATTGTGGCGTATTTTATGGATTTAACTCAGTGCACGGTGTTTAACAGTTAATTCCATCTCATCTCACTGTGCCAGGTGAAGCTATAACCAGGGCTGTTACTGAATGAAAATTTACTTTATTTGTTTGTTTATTTAAAAGGGTCCCCATTAGCCCTATGCCCTACTGGGATCCACATCAGACATAAAATATATAACAAATACCATATTCGTAGTAACCTTAGTACATTAAAAACTGTGCATCAACATTGAGACACCCCACAGTGACAATCAAGTGTCACATAAATAATTGTGATTAACGGCGAGTCTTTCTATGCAACCAATACTTAATTTATAGACGTGGCACACACATAAAATAGAAAAGCAGCTATTTGTTGGCATCCAACACTGGAACACATAAATAAAAAGCGCATTTCTGTTTCCCCCTTCGGATTTTGTAAACAAGAACTGTACATTTATTGCAGATCTAACATCCATAACACTCTACATAAAAACTAATACTAAAATATACAAATGGATGAACTGTGATGAACTGGCGAAATGTCTAGGGTGTACCCTGCCTTCGCCCTTAAGTAGCTGGGATAGGCTCCATGCGACCCCCGTGACCCTAGTGAGGATAAAGCGTGTTCAGAAAATGAATGAATGAATGAACAAATGGATTACTAATAATAACATCAAGTACCAAATAGAGGTAAAGTCACCATAGATGAGAATAAAACAAAATGCCAAAAAAAGTGGAAAATGATGTGGAAATACAGGTGATATGTGGGGGTGTAAGAAAATATCGCTTCCACAATATATCACGATATTTTCTAATCATACATAAGATCTGCTGAAACACAAAATGAGTACTATAAAAGTACTATTGTGATATTGTACGTCATGTACAAAGTTTTTTAAATTAATAACATTGTCCACTATGCATTCTTTTAACAGCTAATAGAATACAAACATTTGAGCAGGATCTTCAACTGTAATGTCTGTAAAACCTTATTTTGTTCATTCATTTATTTTTTGTCTGTGTTCTTTGTACTGCTAATCCCAGATATTAAAACTTTATTTATCCAAATCCTGCAGTATAAGTTTTTACAGAGTAAAGTTTTGTTATATAGCATTAAACCCTGTTCTGATCAAATAAAAATATGTCTAGTATCTGTGCAGACTTCTGGCATAATCCAATTTTCCCATAAAATGATGTTTTAAAAAAGAAACAAAGCAAACAAAAAAATTGCCTTGTTAGCAGTATTGTGATAATCACAATAAATCGTACGGTAATTCCACCATTATGATTTGTATTGTATTGCCAGATTCTTGCCAATACACACCCCTAATGATATGTGCGTATTGATGTCCAACTCACAGATGTAATAACTGTGACCGACCTTTTATTATTTACCACAAACCCAGTTCAAGATTATGTCAGTTACTTATTTTAGCACATAACAGCGACTCCTTCATTGAAATTCAACAATATTAGCAGAAGAGAACTAGCAGTTACACATGCACAAAGTAAATTACGGTACACTTCATTTCGCAATCGGTGAAAACCCAAGTGGAGTTATAAAACTTGAATCATGCAGCCCGTCCTGCCGCTCCTCTGGTTACTCATTGACCCTGGTCTGCCTGGAGTCTTGACATGTTTCAAATCCAACAGTCAGTTTCATTTGCACCCATACACGCTCCACATCCAACCACTACTATCGCTGCATGGAGAGGTTATTTGGTGTTTTGTGAGCAATGAAAACAACTACTAATTTAGCCGTCCTAACCAGTAGGTAGAGGGACACATAACATTATAGGGGATTTAATGAAGTGCACAGACTGTATTACTGACTGCTTAGGCTTATTTTAGCGTGCTCACTCGCCACAGCAGTGTTTAGTTTCCCTTGCAGAATTTCACATGTCCTAAAAAAATAAAACACTGGATTTAACAAAAAATACCATTCGATAAATAATCCGTTTTTCATTTTTTGCACATATTTACTTCACACATGTGTTAGGGAGATAATTAAATACCAAAATAAAACAACCACAACCAAAAAAATAAAGATACTAAACAACATGCAGGTCATTTTTAACTCATACAAGATACAAAGGTTATAGATTATTCTAACTACACCTGACTACTTCTAGAATATGACTTGGATTATCATATGACACTAAACTTCAGCTTCCACTGCATTAAATCACACATTGAGGCAGTTTAAGTAACATAAAGACGAGACATACCTCAGAAAAACACCGAGGGAAATGAAGATGACAGATACAGAGAAGAAGAAGAAATGGAGGAAGAAGGAGGCAACCCAAACAGACTGTCTGCCAAGCAGGAACTGCCTTCCTTAACTCTACCATCAGCATAAGGTCATTTACCGTATTTTTCGGACTATAAGTCGTTCCACAGTATGTCACACC